>PVNU02001138.1:0-142514 GCA_003013855.2 Liriodendron chinense | reverse complement strand
CTGGCAAATTCCACTGTTTGAACATTCCTAGCTTCTTATGCACAGGTTATTGTATGTTAAGAGAAGCATTGGATATTTTTCTTTTTAATCGAGTCCAGTAAATGGACTTGGATTGGGCAGTGACCCACCAGTACCGACACCCAGCACCAGCCAGGTGTCAAAGCTATGTGGGCCCCACCAGAATGTAGGTATTTTATCAACGTATATTATTTAATTTGCTAGTTCATTTTAGGAAATGAGCTCAAGATGAGGCAGATCTAAATCTCAAGTGTACCACACCACAGAAAACAGTGGGGGACAATAAGGTCCACCATTGAAACCTTCATAAATCATAGGGCTCACAGTGATGTTTATTTGTCATCCAATCTGCTCATAAGGTTGGTATATTTGTTGTCCGACCTGTTCATAAGGTCACACCGACCTAGATGAAGGGAAAACACAAATATTAACTCGATGTAAAATTTATGTGGGCCCAGTAGTATGTTCAATCCTAAGTGTTTCCTATGGTGTGATCCACTTGAGCTTTAAATTTGCCTGTTTTTTGGCTCAGGCTAGGCGGGCAAAATGGATGGATGGTGTGAAAAAACACATACGTCATGGTGGGGCTCACAAAGTTTGGACACCAGCTAGTTAACTGTTGTTGGAGTCACCAATCAAACCGTGTCCTACTCATGACATCAGTGTTGTACAGAGGCCGCCATGATGTATGTGTTTTATCCAGGCTCTCTCCATTTTGCCAGCCCATTTTAGGGCATGAGCCTAAAAATTAGGTAGAGCCAAATCTCAGGTGGACCACACTCCACCATTAAAAACTTCTTGCGGCCTACAAAAACTTCTTGTCGGGCTCATGTCAACCCCAACCAATCACAGTCCATTGCCAACCTTGGGACAGGGTCTTATGATAAAAGAATTTTGGCATACAGGCTATCAACAACAAATGTTTTTGGATCATTGAACCACGGCCAAAGTTTCAGACTCAAAGCTATGCTAGAATACCTGTTAGGTAAACTATATGAAAAATCCCTAAACACTGAAATTTAGTTTTGAATCTCAGATAAAATTATTTGGTTAAAATGTCTTAAATTTGACAATTTTACCAAACTACACCTAATGTATTAAATAACCTTATTTTTGGAAATATAATCACATAACAAATTCATTTTTTAGATGGACGTTATCATTATTATACTCTTCTGGAGCATCATCCACCTTGGTGTCCATGTGAAATCTACATTGTCCCACCATTATGCCAGCTTATTTCAGGGCATGAGTCCAAAAATGAGGCAGATCTAAATCTTAGGTGGACCACATCACATGAAACATGGTTGATTAAATGTATATCATTAAAAACTTTCTAAGGCCACTATAATGTTTATTTTTCATCAAAGCTGTCGAATAGATCACACAAACTTAGATGAAAAGAAAACACAAATACCAGCTTGATCCCAAACATTTGTGTCCATTGTGATGTATGAATTTTAACCATGCCATCTCTTTATTTATTTATTATATCAGTTCAAGGTATGAGCTAAAAAATACTTAGATCCAAGGCTCAGAAGGATCAAACCGCTGAAAACAGAGGTGCTAATAATGCCCACCCTTGAAACCTCCTTAAGGCCCATCATGATGTTTATTTGATACGAGTGGTGGGCCCACCGGTGGAAGAGTGCATATCGTCCCCACGAAGACAATGAATTTTTGCCCCGTATCTTCTTATTGGTACACTCAATTGTCGATGACCCTAGCTCATAAAAGGACGTGGATTGGGTACTAACGCCACCAAGACTCAGCTAGAAATGAACGGTCTATCAGGGGCTCTGTGGAGCCCACCATGATTTATATGTTTTATCCACTCCGTCCATTCATTTTAGGGCATGATCCCAAAAGGAAGCAAATTGATGGCTCAAATGGACCACACTAGGGGAAGCAGTGGGGATTAAATTCCTACCATTGAAAACTTCTTAAGGGGCACAAAACTTTGATGTAGGTATTAAATATCAACGTTATCCATTCGTTTGTCCAGATCATCTTATGACATTATACAAAAAATGAAGCAGATCCAATTATCAGGGGGACCATACCATAGGAAAAAGTTTTGATTTACCATTAATGGGCCACAAAAGTTTTGGATCAAGCTGATATTTTGTTTTTTCCCTTCATCCAGGCTTATGTGACCTTATCAACAAACTGGATGTTAAATAAACACTACAGAAACATGAAGGTATGCCCTAACAAGTTTAATGGTAGGAGGTCAATCACCGGTGTTTCTTATGGTGCGATCCACCTCATAATGGGATCTGCTTCATTTTGGGGATAATGCCCTAAACTAATCTGGAAAAACGAATTTATGGTGTGGATACATAATATATACATCAAGGTGGGCCCCATGGTAACCCACGGTTGGTCGAGGCCGGATCTCACCTAATCCACTCGCTTACAATACATGTCGGTTTTCTCTCTTTGGGAACAACTTTTAACACGTGGAATTTATTTGGCCCCACTATGATTTATGTGTTAGATCCATACCATCCATCCATTTTTTCAGATTATTTTAGAGCATGAGACCAAAACTGAGAGAGATTCAAAGCTCAAGTGGACCACACCACAGAAGCAGTGGAGATTGAATGCCACCATTAAAAACTTCTCGAGGCCACAAAGGTTTTGGATCAAGCTGCTATTTGTGTTTAGCCTTCATCCAGGTCTGTGTGACCTTATCAACTGGTCTGATGGCAAATAAACATCATGATGGTCCCAAAAAAGGTTTCAATGGTGGGCATCATTGCCCCACTGTTTTTTGTGGTGTGGTCCACTTGTGATTTGGATCTGCCTCATGTTTTGGATCATGCCTTCTAATGATTTGGCAAAACGGACAAACAGTATGGATATAAAGCATACATCATGATGGGGCCCACAAATCTTTGTCATATCAAACACAATTAACGTAAAGCTTTACCGAAAGTCAAGGGCAAAGTTGTCATTTTTAGAAACGAATTTAACGCACAGCTACTTACCAATTACCACTTACCGCATTCCGCTTATACATCAACCCTGAAATTGAATCTGTGATAATTTTCATTAAGAACTGTTTTTAAGTGGGCTAAACAAACACCCAAAATAGTATGCTAAGTGACTAAAATCTGAAAATCAGATTTCAAGGGCATTTAAGTGGTAAACAAACAGCCCCCTTAACAAAACTCAAAAAGGACTTTTTCCTGCAAAAGTGACATTTTTCTGTTAATCTTGCTGAAAACCAATACAACGAAGCATACCGCATCGATGACAATACGATACCAGTTCAACTGAAGAAATGCAGTTAGAAACAGCTTCCACAAAGACAGTGGGACGCTATCTATCATCCCACTTACTGCCATTTAGATGGCATTTCTGAGGGATGATGCCTCTGATCGGAATCCTTATCAAGGAAAAAGTAGAAAACTTTGTTTGGTTACCTTTGCATTGGGCCCACCTTAGCCCTATTTTCAATATGGACAATTCATCTTGTAAGGCCCACCTTCGATGTGGCCTATCCATCATGCAGGACCACTTTGGATGTGGATTGTCCATCGTGCGGAGCCCTCCTTTAACATGGACCATTCATCATCTACGGCCCGACTTTGAAGTGGGCCTCAATTATATTGAGCCCACCTTGGATGTAGGCCATTCATCATAAGGGGTTGACCTTAAATGTCGACAGTCCATTGCATGGGCCCCACCTTGATATTGGGCATCCATCATGTGGGGCCCACCATCAATGTTGATTGTCCACAATGTGAGGCCCACCTTTAAGGGACGCACCTATTATGTGGAGCCCACCTTTAATGTGGACCATCCATCTTGTAGGCCACTTTGTAGTGGGCCATCCATCATGCAAGGCCTAACTTGTACGCAAGTCACTCATCATTAGTGGCTGGCCTATGATGTGCACCATCCATTATTGGGGCCCACCTTGATGTGGGTAATCCATCATGTGGGGTCCCCCTTCAATGTCCATTGCCCATCATGTGGAACCTACCTTTGATGAGGCTTATCCAACTTGTGGGCCCCACCTTTGATGTGGATTGTCCATCATTATGGGCCGCTTTGGGTGTGGGTCATCACATTAGGAGCTGACCTTTGATGTGGACCGTCTGTTATGTGGGCTCACCGTGATGTGGGCCATCCATCATGTAGGGCCCACCTTTGATGTGGACGTCCATGAGTGGGCCCCACCTTCAATGTGTGTTGGCCCGCTTTGGATGTGGGCCATTCATCATTAGGGGATGACTTTTGATGTGGATTGTCCATTATGTGGGCCCATCTTAATGCAACAATCCATCATGTAGGTCCCACCTTTAACCTGGACGACGGTGGGTCCCACCTTCAAAATGTGGGTTGCCCGTCAAACGGGCTATTTTGTATGTGGATCATTCATCATTAGGGACAACTTTGATGTGGACTATCCATTATGTGAGCCCACCTTGATGTGGGCCATCCATCATGTGGGCCCCACCTTTGACATGGACCATCCATCACCTTGATGTCGGACATCCATCATGCAGGCCCCACCTTTGACATGGATCATCCATCATGTGGACCCCACCATCCATCGTGCGGAGGCTACCTTTGAAATGGATTGTCCATCACTTGGAGAGAATACTAAGAGAGTGTTAAAAAGCAAGACCTATTTACTTATAAGTTTAACTACCTTTGAAATGGATTGTCCATCAGTTGGAGAGAAGATTAAGAGTGTTAAAAAGCAAGATTTTTTACTTGCAAGTTTAACGCAATAAGCTACTTTTACAAAGTAGTTACCCAACTAACTTGTATTAAAAAAGAAATGAAAATCTTAAAAAAAAATCCTAATTAATATGAAATTTATATTATGATCCCTTTTTCAAAAGTGATTTCATAAAGATACCTAGCTAATCAATGCATACAATTATCATTCCACTATCTTATGTCACAGTTGCCATGCAAATTGCCAACAAATGGTTTGGTGGCTGGGGTGTGCCCCACCATGACGTTTATGTAAAATTCACCCCGGCCATCAAGTGCGTCAAGGGTCCAAATATCATTTCCATCTATGATTTAGGTGGACCACATGACCGAAATAGTGTATAAGGCAACACTCACCCATTATTTCCATTAGTGTCGCCCCCATGAATCACAAATGGGTATAACTTTTGGGCCACACACTGAAAATTTTGTTTGGAATCTAATGGTTAGAGCGGATTTCATATAACTATCACAGTAAGCCCTCTAAAAATCAAGGTTGGACATCTCTCTCCCAACTGTTTCTTTTGGTGTTGCCCACTAGAATCACAAGTCAGCTATATTTTTTGTCACAAGTCTTAATATAAGAATAGATATCTAATAGTCAGAATGGATCATGCACAAGCATCATGATGGGCCCAATCAAATGGTTCCCATCTTGTCCATGTGTGCCATGCCTGGGAAATTACATGGCAGTATCTCTCCCACGCCTCCCACTTCTTTTCCTGGACTAGATAATTTAATTTTTACACTAGTTCTGTGAAATGGTGGTCCTATGAAAGTGACTCTATTTCAGTCATCCAAAATTTCTTGTATGGCCAGCATCATGCAATCGCGACCATGATTGCAACCCTTATCTTCAAAGATCAAACATGAGAGGGAGCTTCAAAGGATGGAACACTGATTGTGTCCTATCCCCGGCTGTCTCGAGCTGGGAATGGGCAGGAGCTCTGAGTGGCCACCGAGACCAATGGGTTCTATCCACACAGTCCATCCATCACTGTGGCATTTTATGGAATAGGACCAAAAGTTAGGCAGATCTAAGCTCAAGTAGGCCACACCACAATAAGCAGCTAGCGGTGATAACGATGCTCACTGTTGAAACTTTTATAGGGCCCACGGTCATGTTTATTTGTGATCCAACCTATTCATAAAGTTACATAGACCCGGGGTTCGGGTCCTTCCCTCGTTGGTAGACTCCACGGAGTTCCAACGAGGGGCCTCGGTCTCAAAGCCCATTAGTGGTGAAAATCCGTGCTGCTGACAGCACCCGTGGGTGCGTTGCATGACTGACTGGGTGGTGCGTGCATGAGTGATAAGAAAAAAAAAAAAAAAAAAGTAACATAGCCCTGGATGAAGGGAAAATACAAATATCAGCTCCATCCAGGACTTCTATGGCCACGAAGAAGTTTTCAACGTTAAGGGTTTAATCCCCATTGTGTGGTCTACTTATATCTTGGATCTGCCTAACTTCTCGTCTTATTTTATAAATGCTAGAGAGAAATGGATGAAACGGTATGGATAAAACACATACCTCATGGTGGCCACTCAGATACCATGCCCGTTCCCTGCCGCGAGCCTGGCGCGGGGTAGGACGCAATCCGGGTTCCTAAAGATGGGGGCGTTTCATTTCATGCAATTTTACTGGTTTTAATTAGATGGTATTAACGCATCCACTCTACACGTGGCTCACATACATGTTAATCCAGGCCATCCCGTTGGAAAGGGCCTTTGTGGACCGAGCATAAATCACATTGACTTGATGACCCTCTAACCATCCAACTGGTCGCTTTCAATTACACGGCTGAAAGTTAAATGTAAGGAATTATAATACCAAGAAGTTCCAATCCAGTGGGCCAAATCAGATGGCTAAGATTTTCCCAAACAGAGTGACGTCTGGGCCATGCTTCTTCCACAGCGTGATAAACGATTTGATGTGAAAGATATGGCCATACATGTATCCCCATTTACGGTGAATTATCCCCGTGTGAATAAGTATAGCCAGCAGAACAGACATACCATGTCAGAACAATAGGCGGAGGGAACATGCCTCATAGGGGCTTAGAACTCAGAACCTCGGGGCTCTAATACCATCTTAGCAACCAATCACTCCAAAAGCATATGCTTATCAGAGAATGGCCCAAGAATGCATATTAACATCTTATACCTTGTAATCAGTCTACTGGCTGTCAAAGTTCTATCCTTTGACTGGTGCAGTGCAATCTCTACCATACAACAACGAATGAGGGGACCTTTCCTTGAATATATAATTGAAGATATTTATAGAGCCTTTGTCAGCTTCTTGTATCTTTAAGCTGTGCACTAGAATCACAACCACACAACCGAGAGCATGAAAGGACACAAGATAAAAGTAGCCAGACCACTAGTGAGGTTAATCATGTGATCCTAGCCAAGTACGACAATGACGCCGTGGAATGACAGTAACACAAACTGCTTTGGCATTAAGAGAAGTGGGTCCAGTGGCATAAACATACCTCAATGCGCAACCTTACTTCAATCTGAAATGTCTGAACCTTATAATTAGGTTAATTGGACTATGCCGACTACTATTTAAGAGGCAGGTCTATCTACTAATCGTATCAAGCACATTTTACAGGTACTATGTGTTAGGCCCATTAGGTTGTCCATTGGCATCCCAATCTGTAAAGGAGGCTTTATGCCCAAAAATCAGGCCTACACAAACATTAGGTGGGCCTCACCGCTGAAAATATTGTACAACCGTACAAAAATCTCCAATTCAGGAAGTTTTCCATGTGTGTGTGCCAACCTTATATGTTACACATGGTTATGAAATATTAAATTCTAACCGTACAAAATCATAGATCATGATGTACATGTACATGAAAAATAGTGACAATGTTCAACTATGCATGATAGATGAGATAATAGATGGTCATGATGATGCAATATACACATGCGCATGATTAAAAAGATCTAAGTATATATATGATATGATCAAATCACATAGCATGATGGGTCTACTTAAGATGAATCATATGAAATCAGTTTACACAAATAAGATTACTAGATTGGTTAATATCTTCGATAAATCATGGTCATCCACATATCCGGCCTCATATCTCAAGTTCTACTTAGGAAAAATTATCATATTTATACCATTCTGAAGGTTATAATACGATTTACAAAATGATTAGCACACATTGGATGGATCATTCTCTAAGATAGTCAATTTGGAAGATTTAAGTCATCCGTCCATCGATCGGACCATTTATATCATTTGAACTGACGATTTGGCAGTAAGTTTATGTTTTATATGACATGTATGTATGATCCATGGTTCAGATCGGCATTTCATAAAACAAATTTATCTATATTTATGGTCAAGTATCATATGATCCACTCAATGGTCAGATTTTATCGTAATTTTTGAGAAAAAAATTTATACCCCTAAAATTTGTTAAGTATATTACATGGCAAATGCAAAAGGACCACATGAGAAGAGCGGAAAAGGGCGTGAATGTGCAAGGTTAGTGTCGATGGTAGCACGAGAAGTGGTGGATCTATGGTTGAAGTTGAGATAACGAAGCAATAATGGTTTTGATTCGACGTTTGAAGCCTCGGTGGAGATTGTTGAAGAATCTTCAAACTGTGCATGGTTTGGGTGCTCAGATCGGTAGGTTGACTGGTCTGCACATAATGGCCCAAATGCACAGAGGTCTCTGGACAGTTTTCTCTCTCCCTAGACCTGTTTGGTGACAGGTCTGCAGGGGGCTTAGACTGATCTGGCGACAGGTCTAAGGTGGGCTTAGACCAGTCGGGCGATAGGTCTAAGGTGAGGCAGATGTGTGGTTTTTGTGTGATTCTCCTCTAGATTGTTTTTGTGTCCTCCGACCAGTCGGGCGACCGGTCAACTGTGCACTTGTTTTCTTACGCTGTTACGCGGTTCTACGTAAGAAGTTTCTAATTTTGATTTGTTGCCTATATAAACGGTTTGTAACCAAGATTAGGAGTAATCCTAAGGTGTCTAAGGTTTCTTAAGTGGATTAGGAAGAGGGGAGAGTGTTTTGAGAGGGAGAGAGCTTGAGTTTTCTCTATTTTTCCTTGCTTGTGGGCTTTCAATCTCTGTAATCTTTTGTTAATCATAGTGGATTGCTTTGTGCCGTGGTTTTTACCTGTTGAGGGGTTTTTCTATGTAAAATTGGATTGTCTCTTATGGTTGAATGCTTGTGTGGTGTGATTGCATTGTGATTCTCGTTTGATCGCATATTCTACTGTGGTGTTGTTCGACTTCCGCTTCCGCTGCCGGCGCCGATTTTCCCAATAGGTGCATATTGTCATAAGAAACAGTGGTGATTCACCATTAATGGCCTATAATAATTTTCCACCAAGATGTTCCCGGGGTAACACTTAATTCGCTCCCGGTGGTGGTTCCCCAAACCGGCACAGATGAGATACTTGCCCCGACCATACTGAGCGTGGGATAGCCTACAACTCTGATGGCCACCGTGATGAATGGATTCCATCCACACCGTCCATATATTTTTCCATTTCACCTTCTGTCAAGGGCCAAAAAATGAGGCAGATTCAGGGATCGAGTGGGGCGCAGCACAGGAAGCAGCACTGGTGATGACGCTTACCGTTGAAACCTTCCTATGCCACACCATGATGTTTGCTTCCCATCCAACTTGTTCATTAGTTCACAGAAACAAGGATGAAGGAAACACAAATATGAGCTTAATCCAAAACATCCAGTGTGGCACCCAAGAGTGCTTCAACGGTCAGACTTTAATCCCAATTCATCATCCAATTGACCTTCGATCTGCCCCGGTTTTTTCCACCTAATATGTTAAATGATATAAAAAAAAATAATGGACTGTGTGGATAAAATCCATAGATCACGGTGGCCCTGAGTGCGCTAGCCTGTCCAATGTGGGGTTGTGTAGTACCTAATCGCGCGACCCGTTTGTGCTCAAATTGCCTACAGTGCACTGGGGGAAGACTGTTGTCACAGCTAGAGGGACCCACCCTATGAATGAGGGTTTTATCCAGACTGACCATCCATTATTCCAGCTCATCTAAATGCATGACAAGTTGAGGCTGATACAGAGTTCAAGTGGACCTCATCACAGGATACAATTAGGATAATTATGTACACCCTTGAAATATTTATACAGCGAACAGTCGCCCTATATCTGTCATCCAACCTATTAATAAGATAATAATAAATAAATAAATAAATAAAAACCCTGATGGTTTGAAACAAAAATATCAGCTTGATCCAAATTTCAGAGGCACCAAAACAGAAATTCCTACAGTTGTTGTTTCTTCAATCGCACCTGCTTCTTGTGATGTGGTGCAATTCAACAGCTGATCTGTCTCTATGTGTGGATCATGCATCAATTATCTTCTAAAGTATTATCCCTGGGAAGTTTTCAACGGTGGACATTCAATCAACATTGTTTTCCTGTGGTGTGGTCCACCTGAGATTTGGATCTGCCTCATTTTTGGGCCCACGCCCTAAAATGAGATGGAAAATGGATGGACAGCGTGGATAAAAACACATACATCATGGTAGAGCCACACAGCTTTGACACAGCCCTCTGGCTGGTGTTGGTTCGCTAGCCAATCCGCGTCCCGGTTTCTCCGCACGTTCACTACATAAGAAATCGGACGAACCATTTTTCCTAGATTCTCGTAAGCAACCCGCGTCCCAAAAGTACTTTACTTGGTGTTGCCCATATTGCGAGGCCTACCTTAATTATGTGTTCTATATCCATGCCATCCAACCATTTTTCTGACAATTTTAGGATGAATTCCCAAAGATTAAGCAGATCCAAATCTCAAGTGGAACACACCGAAGGAAACCACGGGTCATTTAGTGCCTCTCCATTTTAAATCCAAAGTGCCCATAATAAGATTTTCATAATGTTTATTTACCATTCTACTTGCGATGATGTCAAGATTACCTAGATGAAGTGAGAATACAAAGATTATCTTGATTCAACTCTTTCGTGGCCCACATAATTTTTGTAATGGTCATCCATTACTTAGAGTGGTATGGTACACCTGATATTTGGATCCTCTCAAAATTTCGGATCACCACCTAAATGAGATGAAATACCAGATGGACGGTGTGGATATACAACAAATACATCGAGGTGGCCGTAACACCCTACTAATGTGTAGCACGGGTAACAATTGATCCTCTCCCCGTGAGCATAAATTAAGGTTGAGAACAAATGTACACCCTTCATATTTACAAGGCCCACCATGGCGATTATATATAATCCACTACATCCATTAAATAGCACACCAAAAGTTAAGTTTGGGGCCTAAATATCATGCCAATTCATTATTTAGGTGACCCAGTTGAAGGGAAATAGTGTACACTATTTCCAATTATGTGGTCCACCCGAACCATTGACTGGCCTGATATTTGCGCCCTATGCCTATCATGAGTTTCCACACATGCTGGTCTGGGTAGAAAAAAAAAAAAAAAAAAAGAAAGAAGAAGAAGAAGAGAGAAGAAGAAGAAGCTGTAATCTCAAGTAGACATGAGGTGCCCACCCAAGCTCCTGAATTGTAACAAAAAAATTTGATTCCCTCAGAATCCGTACTGTGAGTCGTGTTTTAACTGGGAGCGGTCAGGTGAGACCCGGATCCACCGAGGTGGGTGGGACGCCTGACGGTGAGGCTCGCAGTGATGTATGCGTCTTAAATCCACAACATCCAAACCATTTTGAAAGATCAGTTTAGGGTATGATAAAAAAATAAAGCTGACTAAAATCTTAGGTGGACCACACCATAGAAACAGTCGTGATTGAATCTCTACCATTGAAAACTTCATGGATTTCACTGAAATGTTTAATGGCCAATATTTTCCATCCAACCTTTTGATAAGGTCAAAAACATCTAGATGAAGAGACCACATAAATATCATCTTCATCCAAAGTTTTTGTGGCGCACAGTAAGTTTTTAATGGTCAATCAGCATTGTTTTCTGTACTATGGCCATCTAGAATTTGGAACTGATTCATTTTTTAGATCATGCCCTAGAATGAACTTTCAATATGGATGGACGGCATGGATGTAGTCATATACATCACAGTGACCCCACACTGAGGGTTCCCACCCACCACGGTGGATCCGGGGTCTCACCTAATCCAATCCGTTTTAACTGCCTCTCGCGAGAGTACTTCCCTTAATTCTAGAATGGCAAAAATGTCCTTGCAAAAACCGAGTGGAGAGAGGTGGTGGACTGATTAGATTTGAAAAACGACCTATCATGTGACAAATACACATTTGTAAGATAAAGCTAACTTACGAGCGCTTGCAAGGAGCCAGCCTATATATGGATATGCATTTCTTGGGTATTTGGGTCATAATCTGTTTGTGAATTATAAAGGAAAGGTTTCACCGGTAATTAGGCTAGTTTGGACGAGGATTGCCTGCGAAAGCCTTTTGCAAGCATCTCTTGTGCTCAGAATCTAGGTTGGCCCCACCGTAATGTTTGCGAGAAATCTACACCGTCCAACCATTTTGTGAGATCATTTTAGGTGTTGCGACAAAAAATGAATGGGATCCAAGACTCAAGTGGGTTGCAATAAAGCAAAAGGTGGGTGGGGAAATTTCTACCATTGAAACCTATATGGGGTCAATAGTAATGTTTATATCCAATCCATACCGTGCATAATGTCATTCCTACTGAGATGAACTGAAAACACAAATATTATTCTGATTTGAAACTTCAGTGGCCCCATGAATATTTCAATTGTGGAAGTTCAATCGTCAAGGTTTCTGCCCACTTGAGTCTTGGATCCGGTTCATTTTTTGTCGCAACACTTAAAATGATCTCAAAAAATGGTTGGACGGTGTAGATTTCTTACTAACATCATGGTGGGGCCCACCTAGATTTAGAGCGCAGGAGATGCCTGTGAAAGCCGGAGGCAATCCGCGTCCGGAATGGTGGACCCTCACCATTCCCTTCTTTTCTTTTTGGCTTTTTGTTAGGTAATAATAACATTATTACTATTAGAAAAGGCAGTTGCACATGTCGAGTTACTTTATGAGTTCCTATGTTGTGAACAATATATTTCATCATTTTTTCTTGTTCTTCATTATTTGTTGTTTATATTTGGCTTTGGCTGGTACTTCTGCAAGAAGCAGATGAAAATAATTTGCATTCATATCTTCATATGAAATTCAAAATATTTCTGTATTACTAGTTTTTTTTTTTCTATTATTTATTCATGTTTTTTTTTTTCTGTTTTTGCTGCCCAAATGGTGAGGGAAAGTGATATGTATCCCTATCGTGCATGGTGGCGGTACTTTCACTCATTGGCGTTATCCTTTGTGTAATATCTTTCAAGTTAATATAAGGTGTCTCAAATTGATTGTGAAATTCACATGCTAAATCAAATGATCAAGTTTAAAAATTGATTTTAGCTGGATGGCTTGGTTTATGCTCATCTACAACTGAATTTTCTGTATTCATCCATATGTAACTTGGACCCAAATACGTGTATTGGTTCTAGGCATGGATGCAATTATGCGTGCTTTGGTATAACTATGAAAGCTGTGTGAAACTAAGCTTCTTTTTTTTTTCTCCTAAAGCAGCTGATTTGTGTCCAACACCAACATGTCCGAAAGTAAGATTTTGTAGTTTTTTCTGAAAAGTTTTTACTATAGATGAGCTTTTGTCCGTACTTAAAAGGGATCTATTGGCTATCTTCCTCTATGTAACAATTTCATGGTTTTTCTTTCATTTATCTTTCTTAAATGTTTTGCTAAAGTTGCTAAATAGGAAGCTTGAATTATCATTTCCTTTTATTGCTTGAGTTGTTGCTACTTACAGTTGCTACCATAAGAATACACAAGAAACGATGTGGTGCTCCCACAGCAACATAACTTACGATGCTCCTAGTTGCCTTTAGCCAATGGGGGCAATTCCATTCATCAATCTGTACTAGTAATTAGGTCAACCACACATTTCACAGTAGACCATGAAAAATCCCACAATTGGATGGGCCCGATCACTCGATCAATAGCCTATCAAATGGACTGTCAGGATCATTTATATAAAATAGCGACAATAAATTTTTTGGCCGTCTATTTGTTGAAGCCCATTGTGAATCAGTTATGATGCTGAGGAATCACTTTTATCAGGCAATCCTAACCATCTCATCCATGTCTTCCAAATATAAATGGCTTAAAAAACGAGGTCAACTGATAGGCAGATGAATCATCTAATTGTTGTGATTTGTATTCACTGCAGCCCCATGAAATAGTTAGAAGACCTAATGAACATTCCCGATCAATTTATTGGATTATCCAACCATCTCAGTGTTGGGATAGGAGGGCTGGCAGCGAAAGTAAAGCTAAATACAAATAGCAAACTGAATCGAACAAGCAAATTAAATCAAACAATCAAATTGAATCAAACAAGCAAATTAGATCTAGGTCTCACCTAATCTGCTCCACTAATAAGGTCAGCTCACAAAACAAGCCGATTTTCCCTCTCAAGCTACACAACCCCACTTTTACCGTGTGGAATTTCTCTTGGCCTAGTTACAATCTATCTATTAGATCCGCACCGTCCATCAAATTTTTTTTTATTATTCTAAAGGTTAAGTTAAAAAATGAGGCACATCCAAATCTCAAGTGGACCACACAACAAAAAGCATGGGATTGAACGAGTAACGTTGAAACGTTCCTACAGTCCACTGTGAGGTTTATTTGCCATCTAAACTCTTCATAAGGTCACTTAAACATTGATGAAGGGAAAACACAAACATCATCTTGATCATAGCGGTTTGTGGCCCCAAGAAGTTTTCAATGGTAGGCACTCAATTCCCTTTCTTTCCTATCGCATGGCCCACTTGAGCCTTGGATCTGACTCGTTTTGACTTCGTGATTAAAAGGTATGAAAAGAAATGGATGGACAGTGTGGATCTAATAAATACATCATGATGGCCCCACAGAAGTTTCACATTTCAACCAGTTTTCTTCTCTCCAAGCGAGCTGGAAAATTTATGCAGGCCCATGATGATTTATTTCCGAGATCCATACCGTCCATATATTTTTTCAGATCTTTTTAGGTTATAAGCCTAAAAACAAGGCAAATCAAAAGCTCAAGTGGAACACACCATAGGAAACAATAGAATTGATGCTAGCGTTGAGAACTTCTTTGGGCCACACAGAACTCTGATCAAGCAGATATTTGTGTTGTACCTTCATCTAAGTAATGGGTGGCCTTATGAAAAGGTTAGATGTTGGATAAGCCTCACACTTAGCCCTAGGAAGGTTTCAACCACAGTTTGTGTAATCTCCATTGCTTTCTTTGGTGTGGTCCACTTGAGCTTTGGATGTACCTCATTTTTGGAATCAAGTTCTCAGCCTATTTGAAAAAATTGATGGATGGTGTGAATGTAATACAAAGGTTATGGTGAGGGGCTGCGAAGTTTCGCACGTTAGAAGTTATGCTATGTAGTAGGCAATGTAATGGGAAGAGAGAAATTCCGGGTATTGGGGGAAGACCCGACAGCACTGCAATTTCCTTTCCTTTCAACATAACCCGGCACACGGAAATCCAGCGCCATGGCTTCTAAATGGTAATCTCATTATGCGGATTCATTCTCTCTCTCAGGAATGGATTGTGCATTACACAACCCCACTTTACCATGTCTAATTTCTTTGGCATCCCCCATTATTCATGTGTTAGATCCACACCATCCATTAATTTTTCCAGATTATTATAGATCAAGCGCCCAAAAATCAGATACATCCAAAGCTCAAGTGGACCACAGCATAGAAAGCAGCAGGGATTGCACGACTAGAGTTGAAACTTTACTAGGGTCCACTGAGAGGTTTATTTGCCATCTAACATCTTCATAAAGGTCACACAGAATTGGATGAAGGGAAAACACAAATATCAGTCTGATGAGAGCCTTCTGTAGCCCCTAAAAGCTTTCAACAGTAGGTGTCCAATTCCCACTGTTTCCTGTAGTATGGCCCACTTGAGCCTTGGATCTGCCTCTTTTTGGTTTCATGCATTAAATGGTATAAAAAAATGGATCGACGGTGTGGATCTAATACATACATCATGATAGGGTCCACAGATGTTCCACATGTCAACGCTGTCCTTTTTTTCTCTTCATCCAGCAGCAAAATTTCTTCATGTGTGAAATTTACGTGGGCCATAGGATGATGTATTTATTAGATCTCCATTGTGCATCCACTTTTCAGATCATTCCAGGAAACGATCCTAAAAACAAGGAAGATCCAAAGCTCAAGTGGACCACACCACAGGAAACAGTATGAATTGATGCTACAGTGGGCGCTGAAAACTTCTTGGTACCACATACGGCTCTTATCAAGCTGGTATTTGTGTTTTACATTCATCCTGGTATGGGGTGACCTTATGACCAGGTTAGATGGCAAATAAGCCTCACGATTGGTGTTAAGAAGGTTTCAATGGTAGTTTGTTCAATCCTCACTGCTTTATGTGGTGTGGTCCACTTGAGCTTTGGATGTATCTCATTTTTCTGATCAGGATCTAAAATTATGTGGAAAATTTGATGGACTGTTTGGATCGAACAACAAAATCATGGTGACCCGAATAACTTCCACACGTTAAAAATTACGTAGGTAGTAGGCAATCTATCCGGAAGAGAGAAATATTCCCACTTATCTTGCGAGCTGGGTTCATCAGAGATGACTTGGACCAATGCTGGTACTCGAATTTGCTGTGCTTTCAACACAGACAATCTGCACTCTTTACGAAATGAAGCAATTTAAAGGTCAAGTGGACCACACCATAGGAAACCGTGGGGATTACTTGGTAGGACCCATCTTAATGCTTATTTGCCACCTAACCTGTTCATACCGTCACCCAGACCTGGATGAAAGGAAACATGAATATCAGCTTGATCTAAAACTTTTGTGGCCGCCGAGAAATTTTTAATGGTGGGTTGTTCAATCACCATCATTTCATGTGGTGTGGTCCACTTGAGCTTTGGATTTGCTTCCATTTTGGACTCATGCCTGGCAAAACAAATGAAAGGTGTTGAAGGAAAACACATACACCACCGTCAACCCCAAAAGGTTGCCACCAGGCAAAAGGCTTTGAAAACAAGTATCACATTGATACTGAGGTAGCCTCGTTTCAACACTGAGGTCATGGTATCGATTCCCATAGTAGGGGTGGCTAACATTGTGATGTGACTAACAAGGGTAGGTGGGTGTACCAACAATGGGGTGTGTGAACTAACCCATAAAAAAATATAATAATAATAATAATAATAATAATAATAATGTATCACATCAATACAAAACATAAGCTAGGAATGAGTCCCAAACATCACAAGCAGTCTCTGGTCGATTAACCACCTGCCATGCATCATAATCAATATTACAACACCAAAAGTAGCCTTCAGGTCACTCATCACCCCCCTCGAGTTTTTCAGTCCAACTAGTGGTCCAAATGACTGACATTGGGGATTGCAATGAGCATGCTTGCGGTTGGCTCAGGCCTATTCAAAATATTGATTATGTCTGGCCCAGCCTTCATCATTCCATAGATTTAACATCAATATCTGTCTTACTTATAAAGATGTATAAGTAATGATGATACAATATTTTGGATCATAAATTTTTTTTTTCTTTTCTTTTCTTTCTTTCTTTCTACTTTGTGTGTGTGTGCGCGCGCGCGAAATCCATAATGGGACTCATTGGATGAATGCTTTGTGGGACTAATATCAAGTTGAAAGTTGGTAGTCCAACAACTAAACTAGTTCCTTAAAATTGAAATATCATTTTAAAATTTTTGTATAAAATATATTAGCGATTGAACTTATTTGTAACTCAATAGTATTCTTATTATGATGAGATGATGTCTTTTTTTTTTTTATTATTATTAAATTTATGATACAATCTCCCTTCGCCCAATACAATATAAAAAGAAAAAAGAAAAGAAAGAAAGAAAAAGAAACACATCTTCTCATATAATCACTATCAATACAAGCACACTCTTATGCCAAGGCTAAATATATCAAGAGCTTGTTTAGAAAAGCATTTAACAAACTAATTTTATTTTGAAATCTTTCTCAACATAACTATCAATAATACCTTAGTAATGAATAAGGTAAGACGAACCTTCATCTAATATTTGCGACCTAACTTGTCTGTCTCGGTGAATCCCGACCCCAAGATAAAAGTCCTTGATCGCATGCATTTCTGTAACAACATCTCTCATCCACATTCGTTCTCCCGGAGATTCTGCAGAGCACAACACACCAATTTTGACCATTGAAATCAAGCATTCATGCATTCTATCTCTTCTACCGACATGATTTTCATTATGTTGAGTAACTTCAGTTTCTTCTTCAAGTAATTGTGGATCAACAATCTCCATTACTCGTACAGGCAAAGCCAACTCAACAAAATGATGAAGGCTTAGATTGTCCTTAAACATGTCATCGGTTGGCTCCTTTCCAGTGATCATCTCCAATAGAAGAATTCCATAGCTGTAAACATCTCCTTGTGTAGATGCCTTACTGCCCATCCCATACTCTGTAATATATACATCTCATATTGGAATGTAAGTGACGATTTAGATAAATAATATCAAAGGTTGAATTTTGAGAGAGAGAGAGAGAGAGAGGGTGAGAGAGGAATATTCTATTTGAACATGTAATTGGCATTTTTCTATTCTAGGTATCCAAATTTCTAACATCAATAGCATGCTATGAGCTTGTAAGTTCTTACAAAGATGTTCTACATTGAACAAGCTACTATAATGAAGAACTTAACACCTCTATCATCAAGTGAACATATGAGTTATTGTTGTGATTATGTAACACATATCTTAACTAAGGATATTGTCATAAAAGAATTCTTTATACCTTATTATGGTGTGATTCATGTACTGTAACACATATCTTAACTACAGATGTTATCAAAAAAAATTCTTTATTCCTTATTATGGTGTGATTCAGGTGGGGTGGAAGTGACTACTGCTTGGTACATCTAGATCTTTAAAATTAACAAGATTTTGATGCCACCAAGTTTGAATCTTGCTGCATGTGGGTCCTTCAAATTTGAGGTCATTTTTTTAGGACCTGGATCCAGATAAAATTGGGCTTGGGTATCTATAAGGTCCTTGTACATTTGTTTTGATTTAAGGTCAGGTCAGGTCTGAATCTAGTCTAAGTTAAGTACTTGACTAGGCCCACCCAATTAATGGATTAGATGGCACTCATGTACCACTTTTAGCATGCATGGTGTGTAATAGGCTTCCATATGTGCTTGTAGCCTCATTCCACGTGATGTAATACACAACCCAATTCACATTGACTTTTCGTTTAGATTAGATGAAGGATTGGGCAAAAAAAAAATTGTGTTGTTTTGCAACTTAGGTGAGCTCCAATAAAAATCAAGGGTGGGCATCCCCTCCCACTTTGTTGTGGCCCAACTAATTGTTGGGCCATAGGACTTTCATAGTGTTTAGATGACATTTCACCTGACCATTCAGTTTGTCCCTCCATGAAAATTGAATGCCTCTAAAAGAGAACAATTAGAAGATTTATCAGTGTTTCACATTTAATGTACAAGAGTGGCCTACTTGATCACAAGAATGATCGGTCCAAGGCAACATGCTTGCTAGAGCCCACCTGAGGAATAGGCCTCGGTCATAAGTGGGGCGTATAAAAACCTAAGCCATTCAACAGGTGGAACCCACTATAAAAATACCATAACTAGTGTATGGGAAAATTTGGAAGATACGGTAAGAAGTTTCATTTAGGTAAGAAGTTCCATTATTCAGCCAAATGTATGGAAAAATTTAGAAGATTAGAAAAACATGATTAGCGTTTCATTTTAACCCGGAAGCATTATGTGTCATTCCAACGCATGCTTGAAAACTGAAATGGCCCGAGCTCATGGATGGTTGTGATTTTATGAGTGTGTGCCACAATCGCATGTGTGCCATTGTGGTACATGTGCCACCTAGAGAATCCATCCACCTAATAACCCAGGCAACTTTATATTGAGAAATTTGACACAGGAAGCATACTTTTACTTACAACAATTTCCCTTCCCCATGTCATTTTTGTAGAAAATCCAAGCCACGCAGGGGGTGGGATGCTCCACAAAGATGACCTTGAAAAAAAAAAAAAAAAAACAAACAGGATGGTCCACTCACCAGGCAAACCATTGAAATTATGGAAGAGAACCGATGGTCTGACTCACAATATGACTATGGCTCACCTAAGATCTCCATTGGTCTAATGTTCACTTTATAGCATAAACAACTTTTATATGGCTCATATTTTCCACACAAAATGAGAAGATGTGAGAGTTAATCGCTAGAAAAGAAACCATTGCATGTGAAGCATGTGAAAGTGGACATGCAACATTATCCTATGTGAACACTTGTCATCTAAATATATATACAGTCACTTTGTTAATTGGTATCTATGCTCATTGAAGCCTTATTGTAATTTTGTAACTATTAAAAATAACAAGTTTAGTCCACAGGCAAAATAATGCTAACATGCCTCTTAAAACTGCCCTAATGAATAGGGGCTACCTTGTCCCACACACCCAAGTAGGAACGTGTAGGGTATGTGTGGACCATAACTTGTGGTTGAGAGAGAGAGGGTGATGGTCCCACAAGACCATCCTTGCGAGCAAAGGAGTTGGTGGCTCGGGTGGGCCCTACATAATGTTTATGTGAATTCCACCCCAATCGACCACTAGCAGTCACATCATTTTAGGTCAAGGATTCATAAATCAGCACCATCCATAATTCAAGTGGACCATACATGTGGAATTTGTGCATAGGGCAAAACTCACCCTACAAATTGTTTTACTTCACATGGCCCAACTGAATTGCGGATGGGCCTATTTTGGGGCCCAGGCCTAATTTTAGTTTCCACCTACGGTTGTATTAAATTTCAAATTATCATCACAGTGGGCTTTATAAAAAATCAAGGTTGGAGTCTCTCTCCTAACTTTTTCTTTTGGTGTCCCACTTAAATCAGAGGTTAGTCTGATTTTTTAGTCCTTGACCTAACTCATGGTGGCGCTCGCCTGAGATGCCCCCTACTTTGGTCGCAGGTCTAGCATCCAAGAAGCAAATAGACTGGGAGTATGGTGCTAGGGTGTGCGCATGGAAATAGATAAAATTGTTACCTGGAGTGATGTACCCAATAGATCCCTTCATTCCAACAGAGCTACTTTGAACAACCTCAGATGAGAACCTGGCCAGCCCGAAATCACCCACATGAGCAATCATGTCATCATCAAGAAGAATGTTGCTCGGCTTTAAATCTCGATGAATGATTGAGGTTTGGCAATGATTATGTAAATAATCCAGTGCAGAAGCCACATCTATAGCTATGTTTAGCCTTTGAATAAACTTCAGGTTCCTTCCCAGCTGGTCATGACCATCTCTGTGCAACCACTTTTCTAGACTTCCATTAGGCATGTACTCGTAAACTAGAGCTTTAAAATCATCACCCTTAAAATCAATGCTTGAGCAACAAGTTAAGATCTTCACAAGATTCCGATGCCTAATGTTTCTCAAGGCTTCACATTCAGCCACGAAGCTCCTTAGAGCTCCTAGTTGTTGAAGGTTGAAGACTTTCACTGCTGCCATAGTTCCAACACGATCTAGAATCCCTTTATATACAGAGCCAAAACTTCCAGTGCCAACCAAATTGGCAGAAGAGAACCCATCTGTTGCTTTAAAGAGTTCCGCATAAGATACGTTCAGCAAAAGGTCCTCCGCAGAAGGCACAGCAATAGGCTTTCTTCTCGACTTTCTTATCCAATAACGAGTGGCGAATAAACATGACAGTAAGATAAGACACAGGACAACAGCAACAACTATTGAGATTTTTACTTTTGAAGCAAGAGACTTTCCCCGTTTCTTGGAAGCTTGGCTAGAGCACGGATGCAATTTTAATTCTTGAATACCCCCACAAAGCTTACCATTTCCGAGTATTGAAACTTGACTGGCATTCCCAAAGACCCCTTGTTTTGGTAATTGACCCTCAAAATTATTGAAGGATAGATTTAGATATTGTAAAGCAAGCTTCTCCAGGTATTTTGGAATCTCCCCAGAAAAATTGTTGCGTGAAAGATCCAGGATTCGAAGGCCTCTTAGAGTACTAAATGTTGGAGGAATTGATCCTTGAAAGAAGTTCCCATCCAACAAGAGATACTCTAGGCTGAGACAATTGCCCAGCGAGCTTGGAATTTTGCCTGACAATTTGTTATCTGAAACACTCATTGACGAGAGAGTTCTCAAGGAACTGGCTTCCAGTGGCAGACTACCGGTAAATGAGTTACTTCCAACGTGAAGTTGGATCAAAGATGGAAAGCTGAAAAGTTGTTTGGGTAAGCTACCGCTGAAGTTATTATTGTAGAGGTATATGAATTGCAGCTTTATGCAATTAGCAAGAGTTGAAGGTATGCTCCCCGATAGATTGTTTTTAGATAAACTGAGTTTGTACAATCGGGAGATGTTGCCGAAGGAAGATGGAATTTGCCCTGATAATTCATTTGTACTTAAGTACAGTACCTCCAACTTGTTAAGCTTCCCAACACCGATGGGAACAGTACCTGTCAATAAGTTATCCTCCATAACCAACATTGTTAAGCCGACAAGATTCTGAATACCAGATGGGATGCTTCCGAATATCCTGTTACTCCCTAACAGAAGACTTGTCAACTGCGTAGAAAGATTAGCCATGGAGTCCGGTAACGAACCGCTGAGATGATTTCCGTTTACCGCCAGGACTTGTAAGCTACTGCAATTGGTCAAAGAATGGAGAAAACTCAAGTCATGAGCTTTCCCAATTCCAAGTTCATTACCCCCCCAAACCTAACACGTAGAGATCCTTTAGGTTTCCAAAATTCATAGGCACGGATCCACTAAAACTATTTTCTGAAAGGTCAATAAGTACAAGTCCTGAAGCATTGGATAATGAAATTGGTATGGGTCCTGTGAATTGGTTTGCTCCGGCATAAAGCTCTTGGAGATTAGGAAGAGTGAGACCCAAGTTAGGTGGAAGGTTTCCATGCAATCTGTTCCCTCCGACGTCCAAAACATTAATAGAGGAGAGATTGTATAGGTGGGGCGGAATCCTACCTGACAGTTCATTTTGAGAAATGCCAAGCCCCTTTAAGCTTGACAACCGACCAAGGTCTTCTGGAATGCTGCCTTCCAGACTGTTTCTTGAGAGATAAAGGAGAGTGAGAGAAGAAAGGTTACCCAGTGAAGGTGGTATGCTTCCTGTAAGATTGTTCATACCAAGGTCCAATTTGGAGAGCTGCAATAGAGAGCCAAGCTCAGTTGGAATCCTCCCTACAATCCGGTTCCAGCGAAGATAAAGGAGTTGGAGTTCCGAACAGTGGGTCAGATTTGTTGGAATTTCTCCTGTAAATGTGTTATTGTCCAGTCCGAGATAGCGCAAGCGGAACAAACGGCCAATCTCTTCAGGAATCGGTCCGTTGAAGCGATTGTCGGCAAGATCGATTGTCGTGAGGAAGGTGAGGTTTGCTATGTAAGGGGATAGGGGGCCTACCAACTTCTGGTGAGTGAGGTTCAAGGCAGTGACCCTTTGAGGATGCCGGTGACCACCGCATGAGACACCTTGCCAGTGGCAGAAGTGGAGAGAATCGTTCCAGGAGCTCAAGGAATGGAGAGGATCTTCAGTTATCAGATGTTTAATGTGGAGCAAAGAGAGGCGATCGGTTTCGTTGGAGAAGTGAGGGGCAGATCCGGAGAAGCATGGAAGGTGGAAGGAAGAGAGAAGGAGAAATGACCAAAATGTCCATAGGCTCATAAGCTGGAGCTCCATTATTGAGTTTGTGAACGCAGCAAAGCCAAAGTGAAGAGACAAATATGGAGTGGATTCCGGGCCATTCAGGATTTTCTTTTTTTAATTATTATTGTTTTTTTTTTTTTTTTTTTTTTTTTGTTTTTTTTTGTTTAGTCCTGCAACGCACCTTCCTTCCCTGTTAGCGACAAGGCCATTCATGACTTCCAGGCGAGACACGTCATTGATGACTTGAGGAGTATACCAGCGGATTCCCTGCGAAAGCCTTGTGCAGGAAGTTCCAATAACTAGGTAGGCACACTTTGATGTTTTTGAGAAATCCATTACGCCCACCCACTTTTTGAGATCATTTTAGTACATTATATTGCATCAATACCGTTCATAACTTCATTCTTACTGGAATGAAAGGAAAAAACAAATATTACTGACAGGTTGAGTAGAGAACAAGTGACGTCACCATGGCATGTGGGCCTCAGCATGATGTATGTGCTGTATCCACACCCTCCATTCATTTGGAGAGATCATTTTAAGGCATGATTAAGAGAATGAGTTTGATCCAAAGCTCAAGTGGACCCCACCACAGAAAACAGTGGGGACAGTGACATCCACCATTGAAAACTTCTTAGGGACCACAGAAGTTTTCGATCAAGCTGATATTTGTGTTTTCTCTTCCTCCATATCTGTGTGAACTTATGAACAGGTTGGATCTCAAATAAACATCATGGTGGGCTCAAGAAGTTTTCAATGGTGTATGTCATTGTCCCCACTGTTTTCTGTGGTGGGTCCACTTGAGCTTTGGATCTGCCTCATTATTTGAGTCATGCCCTAAAATGGTCTCTCCAAATGGATGGACGGTGTGGATACAACACGTACAACATTCTAGGCCCACATAACATGGTGACGTCACTTCAATAGCGAGATGTCCGCTATTCAACCTGTAAGTGTCCGCGTCCCTCAAATTGACCACACCAAATAGTAAGCTTAGGTTGCATTAAATGCAACAGTCATTTCTGGTGTAGTCCACTAGAACCTTTGGATCTACCTCAATTTTTTTTTTTTTTTAATTCTTACGGTAATATGATCTAAGAAAAGGGTTGGACGGCCTGGATAAACAGATATATTGTGATTGCCTCACATAGATCTGCGTGTTCCTTGTTACGTCTGAATGGGTCGAACGCAATCCGCTTCCAGTCTACTAATAAAAAATCGATTTGTATTTTTTATTTTCTTTCTTTCTCTTTTTTAATACTAAACAGGTTTTAAAAGAACACGGCGAGTTCCGTGGAAATCGGATTGTGTACTAGTTACGGAGTAAACTTTGTTAGGCCCACTTTGAATGTATGTGGTTTATCCAGGCCGTCCATCTGTTTTTCCAGATTATTTAAAGGGTTGAGTTAAAAATTGAAGAATATCCAAAGCTCAAGTTGACCACGCCACCGGCAGGGAACGATGACTTCCACCATTGAAACCTTGCTAGGGCACACAGTGATGCTTATTTGTCATCCAACCTGTTCATAATATCGCACAGACATGGATGAAGGGAAAACACAAATATCAGCTTGATCCAAAACTTCCCTAGCCCCCAAGAAATTTTCGACAATAGACATTCAATTCACACTGTTTGCTGTGGTGTGGTCCACTTGTGATTTGGATATGCTTAGATTTTAAGCTCAAGCTCTATAATTATCTAATAAAATGAATGGACGGAGTGGATAGAATACATAAAGCCCTTGAGTAGTGACGCATTGTTACGTTAACCCCTTTGTTAGATGCATACGCACGTGTACAGACTTGACTCACGTACGTGAGATCCAGGCCATTCATCAAGTGGTCCTCAATTCCCCTCTCACTCTTCCAGAAGGGAGACTTGTCTGGTTATCAGGTGGACCATACAAGTACATAAAAACGATTACTAAAGATGGATAGGATACCACACATGTGTGCCATGTCAGCCCACATCGGGCGCATGGATTTCTCGTCTGCAGGAGCAATCCCTTACCCTCTTTCCAAAGGTGAATTGCCTACAACAGTTGTTGCAGTGAGCCCGTGTAACGAAAAGCTCCATCGGATCCGCTTGATTTGTGTTTCACATCTAATCCGTCCATCAGCTGCGTCAGATGTTCTTAGGATGTGAGCCCAAAACAAGGCCATCATAATTCGAGTGAGCCACACAAGGGGACAGTACGGAAGGAAACAGCGATCATTGAAACTTTCTGAGACGGACGGCGGAGGGATGAAGGTCCTGATAAAAATCTTCGGTGTTCTCAGGAAAGTTTCAATGGTGGGTATTCCCATCCTCACCATTCCCTGTGGCGTGGATCTCACGTACGTGAGTCAAATCTGTACACACGAGTCGTGATGACTTTTTTTTTTTTAATTATTTAATTATTATTATTATTTTGGTTAGTCATGCAAAGCACCTACCCTGCTAGCGCCAAGGCGTCTTCCAGCTGGGCTAGCAGGCGAGACGCCATTATTGACTTGAGAGGAGTATACTGGGAAGCGGATTGCGTCCGACCCCGCCCGTACGAAGCAAGGAACTGACAGATCTATGTGGGGACCCACAATTAAGTATCTATTTATCCATGCTGTTCATCCTTTTCCACATATCTTTTGAAGGTAGGAACCCAAAAATGATGTAGTCTTAAGAATCAAGTGGACCACGCGAAATAGCAAGCTTGGGTTGCAATAAATTCACAAAGCATTAAATGCAATAGTTATTTCTAGAGTGGTCCACTAGAACGTTGGATCTAGATGAGAAAGGGGATGGACGGCGTAGATAAACAGATATATAGTGGACCGCGTAGATAAACAGATATATAGTGGTGGGACCCACACAGAGCTGCCAGTTTTTGTTACGTCCGAACGGCCGGGTCGGACGCAGTCCACTTCCAG
Source organism: Liriodendron chinense (assembly GCA_003013855.2). Lineage (NCBI taxonomy): Eukaryota > Viridiplantae > Streptophyta > Magnoliopsida > Magnoliales > Magnoliaceae > Liriodendron > Liriodendron chinense. Next base: position 116,041 of record PVNU02001138.1, on the reverse strand, counting down.
TCTAGTAATAAAAAATCGATTTGCGTTTTTTATTTTCTCCCCTTTTTAAATACGTCCCAAAATACTCCACACACGAGGGAGTTCTGTTGAAATCGGATTGCCTACTGACTCACTCAGTACTCTTATCGTACTGAGTAAACTATGTTGGGCCCATTGTGAATGTATGTGGTTTATCCATACCTTCCATCTGTTTTTACAGCTCATTTAAAGGATTCAGCCCAAAACTGAAGAATATCCAAAGCTCAAGTGGACCACACCAAGGAAGAAGTGGGAATAATGATTTCCAACATTGAAACCTTGTTAGGGTGAACAGTGATGTTTATTTGTCATCCAACTTGCTCATAAGATAACACAGCAAATCATGGATTAAGGGCAAGCACAAATATTCAACTTGATCCAAAACTTCTATAACCCCTAAGAAATTTTCAACGGTAGACATTCAGTTCACACTGTTTCATGTGGTGTGGTCCACTAGTGATTTGGATATGCTTCAATTTTAGGCTCTAAGTCCTAAAATTAATTGGTAAAATGGATGGACAGAGTGGATAGAATACATAAATCATAGTAAGAATTACAGAGTTTGCTCGGTTAAATAGTATGCTCCCCTCCGTTATGTGGGCCTTGGGGAGACAAAAGTTCACTTGGCCTACTTTGGAAGGGTGTATAAGTTGATAAAGCCTCTTATTACTTATTAGTGACATCATTATTATATTTATATAGCCTTTTGGGCATTATTTAACTTTTTTTTTAACTAAAATGCCCCTCTTTCGCCGCCCCCATGTACAGAAGAACACGAAAGTCGAGAGGACATTTTAAGAATAGGATGTTGGCTCAATAAATCAATAATTAGAGCCACTCCTCGACTAATTTGATCTATTGATTTTAATCGGATAGTCATGAATGCATAGTAATTATAGGGTCATTTAAAAAAAATATAGTTTTTTTTAGCCCACACTTACATTAATGTTATGAGTTAATTCCGAACTGTTTTCTCCGGTGTGTTCCATCTGTAATGAGTTTTTCCTTCAAACTTGGACAAATTAAATGAAATGAAAATCTCATTCATGTGGATGGCTTGGATCTGCTCTAAGACTATCCATTGGGCCCCACATAAGATGTGGGATGGTTTTAGTAAATGTGTCACTATAGACACCCCACCTTCGGCTACACTGTTGGTGGAGATAACTGGTTGAATGGAAGACCATACCCCCAAATCCCAAGTCCAAACTCAGCCAAACTTACCCTTGTAAGCCCCATTCCATAGCCCAGTTCAAGCCTGAACCCAGTCAACCCAGTCCTAAACATCACCCTGAAAAACCCCCCATAAGAAAAGCCAGTCAAAGAATCCTAAAAAAGTCAAACTCACTGAGTCAACCCACTGAGTCAACCCGCTGAGTCAACCCGCTAAGTCAACCCGCTGAGTCAACCCGTCAAGTCAAACCACTGAGTCGACCCGCTGAGTCAACTCACTGAGTCGACCCAGCGAGTCAAGTAGCAGCCCCGAGGGTGCGACCGTACCTCGCTGGAAATCGAGGAACGGCCGTACGGGCGGCCCATAGCAGGCCGCCCAAAAATATTTACGCGGAATGCCACTGCCCGCTGCTATAAATACCCCCCTCCCCTTCTCATTTCAGCATCCCTTCAAGTCCAGCCAGTCTGGGTGCGGTCTGAGTCCTCATCCACCCCTTAGCCCATTTTCCCACCAAGGAGAGCCCGAGTGAGGAGAGTCTAGCCCTGGTCCAGCCCAGCCTGACCACTGGTCCAAGCCTCTCAAGCCACCCAAGTCCTGATCTAGCCACTCAAAGCCAATCCTTGCGACACCTCCGTCCACCCAACTATTCTTTTCCAGCATCATCTCATTTGCATCTAGCATAAGTGCAACATTTACTTTTCTTCCAACCCCCTTGCTTCACTGCAAACACCTTGATTCTTCAAGCACACTGCATATGTCTTAAATTAAGCACCTGTCAGTTCGAGCGTATGCTCTGGGCTTGCTCGTTGTTGGAACCTGCCCATCAGAAACTCTTACTGTTCAGACTTGCATCCATGCTTCACCATAAAACACCTTGATTATTCAAGCACACTGCATACGTCTTACATTAAGCACCTGTCAGTTCGAGCGTACGCTCTGGGCTTGCCCGTTGTTGGAACCTGCCCATCAGAAACTCTTACTGTTCAGACCCGCATTCATGCATCATGTCATCCATGGAAATGTACGAGGATTAAAATAGACTTTCAAGTATTAGTTCGATTCTGTGAAGTAGAGACCGTACTTCGGTACGGGCAGTGTGTGGGGTGCTTAACCTCTTCCCACCCTGTAACCGTGATCCCTTACCTTGAATCTCTGACCGCAGATCAACAGGAGTCATTTTAGAGGAAGGAATCTGCGGATTCCCTTCTCTAACGTTTCTACGGGGTCTAGCCGACTGTAGATTCGAAGTAACTGGCTAGTGGCGACTCTGGTCTTATATAAACTCACTTAAACATATCCAGCTTAACACGACAACCAAACGAAGCCCTCGAGAACGAGGCAAGCCAGTGGTACAAACGGCGATTTCGCACTCACGCATCCTCATCTCCTTCTTTTCCGAAAGGAAAGGGGAAGGGACGAGAAGAACGTCGTCGTGTGGGAGCGCGGAAACGGCGAGGGTCCACAGAATGGCAACTCTGCTGGGGATAAACTAGTCCCACTAGTCGTGATCCGACTTGAAAAACAGAATCCTTCCCGTACTTGAAAGTCACTAATCCTCATACAATCTCATCTGCATAGCATTCTACCCAGAACAAACAAAAAAATAGAAGATCCCAAAACCAGAAAAAAAATAGAAAATTCCAAAACCCAAAAAGAGTAGAGTATAGTCATCACCATTGCGCCTCCTCGGGCTCAACGTACGCTGAGACAACTTCTCTTCCGCAGCATAATCCGCACTCGGGCTCAACAAGCCATGTCCGACCATGAAGAAGAAACTCATCTCCTCCCCGCTCTTGAGATGACCGAAGCGCAACCTCCAGCGCAACAGCCTATTGATAATACGTCAATCATACAAGAATTGGCACAAGGAGTGAGAGCAATGCAAGAAATGCTCTTGCAATTCATGTAAGCACAAGCCACCGCAGCAGCCAACAATCAAGTTGGCCCAGTTCAGCAGTCTCAGCAACCATGCCGGGTCCTCCCGGCCTCCAGTTCAAATCAAGCACAACCATCGGAGTCTGCCCAAGACTACCGACAGCAGCCATCTCAGCCCTTCGCTATGGGGCATCCTTCTCAATATCTTCCTGCGACGACAAGGCCATCTCAGAGCACTTCCGTTGCAGGAACATCCAGTCAACTTCCAGTCAATCTTGCAAACAACAATCGCAGTAGATCTCAGCATGTCCCCGCCGATGGGACACCTTTTCAATTTCAGCACATCCCCGCCGAGGGGATTTCAATTCAATTTCCAGCAACAGGGACAGCACTGGCGAATGCCCACAACGGGGGTCAGTGTCAAGCCCACATCAATCAGCGGACAGTGGCGAATACCCAACAAGGGGGTCACTTCCCAGCATCTCAGCCTCCTGCAAACAGGAGCACTTTTCAATTCCAGCACATCCCCGCCGATGGGATTCCAGTTAATTTCCCGCAACCTTCAGTTCAGCAATTTCCAGTTAATTTTCAGCAAGTTCCAGTTCAACCTTTAGCACAATCTCCAGTTCAGTCACAATCCTTTCAAGCACCAGTTCATCAGAATCCAGTTCAGTCATCAAATCAATTTCAGCAACCCGCGGTTGCTTTTCAGCAAGCCCATAGGGTCGAAGACATCGACCACTATGCCGAAGAAGAACGTGCCTTACTCCAGGAGGCACCAGTCGCTCGAACAGATCACTCAGGACTAGACGAGTTGCGGGAGCAGTTCCAGATCTTGCAAAATCAGCTTCAGCGACAGCAAGGAATCGATCTACCTTCGACCAAGTTCAGAGACTTGTGTCCTTTCCCAGATGCTCAAGTACCTCAAAACTTTGAGGTTCCAAAATTCAAAAGATACGACGGCAGCGGTTGTCCCACAGCACATCTCAAGGCCTTCTGTGGAGAACTGAGTGCAATCTCAGGAAATGAAGGGGCCCTCATACGTTTGTTCCAAAAGTCTTTGAGGGGCGATGGCCTAGATTGGTACACTTCATTGGACTGCCACCGCATCAGGACATGGGAACAACTTTCCCAGGCTTTCGTCGACAGATTGGCGTACAATCTCAACATGGCACCCAGAAGAGCCGACCTTGCGGCTCTCAGGCAAAGGAGTGATGAAACACTATCCGCATACGTAGGACGTTGGCGAGCTATGGCAGCCAGAATGCGAACACCCATCGACGACGAAGAACAAATCTCCATGATTGTTCATTCAACATATCCAGGCATATCCGGATATCTCATCTCGCATCCATATGCGAATTTCTCACAATTGATCCGTGCTGGAGAGCAAGTCGAAGCAGGAATCCGTGCCGGGACAATCTCCCCATGGCCTCATCAAGCCACTCCAATCAAAAGGAACAGAGTGGAAGGAAGACCTATCGGGCACGGGAATGGAAACCGCAGTGGTTCTCCTCCCCGCCCAACAGAGGTAAACAACATCAACACCACTGCTCAAGGAAATCAACATGCTCCCCCACAAGGACGTCAACAATATCAGCAGAATCAAGTTCAGCATCAGCCTCAGCGGTATCAGCCACAACCGAATCCTCAGCCACAACCACCTCGACAACAGCAGCAGTTCAGAGGAAACGGTCAATACTCATATCAAAATAGGCAAAACTACAGGGAGTTCAGGAAATTTACTCCCCTCTCTCAACCACTCAGTCAAGTCATGACTACGCTGGTGCAGAAACAGTTACTTACTCTAATGACACCACGGCCTCTGCCTCATCCTCTGCCACCGACCTACCGAGAAAATGAGTACTGTGCCTACCATCAAGGACGTGGCCATGCCACTGATCGATGCTATACTTTGAAGAATGCTATACAAGACCTAATTGATGACCATAAAATCGTCATCTCGGTCCCTGGAACTTCTCCAGTAGCTTCCACCAACATCCTTCAGAATCCTTTGCCTCAACACCCAACGGACCCCAGTTCGTCTCGTGGCTCTACAGTCAATAGTATAGAAGAAGGGGACCATCTCGATCGCTTCTTCTCCCCCATCCAATCCATTCATGCCTACACTTATGAGCCAACAAATCCTCCTCGGATCATGCAAGGGGCAAGTCCCTTTCCTCCTTCAGTCTCTGAGCCAGTAGTAATCGAAGGAGCGCTTCCATATGATGTACCAGTTGTGCAAGGGGCACCTTACAACCATTCATGCTGGGAACCAGTCGTCCTGGAAGGAGCACAATCATACATCGAGCCCACATACGAACCTGTCGTCTTGTAAGGGGCAATCTCAGCACAGGGACAATACAATTCACAATGGAAGGATTATACTCATCAGCAGCAAGAACCCATTGTATTAGAAGGAGCTCCTCCAGTTGAGCTAGTCATATTGCAAGGGGCAAACCCCGGAGGCGTGTCAATCACACTACGGCAGCTGGGACGAACAGAGAAACCCCCTGCCATATCAAGAGGACCAGTATTCATTCCATGGGAGCCTCCTGCTCCAGGAACAGTCAAGCCAGGACCACGACCTTATGTGATCTATGAAGACAAGCCTCGATATTACCCCTTCAGCATAGGCAACAATGTAGTTCTCAAGGCAAAAGCTCCATACGAGGAAGATCTGGTACCCACACCAGCACCGTTGCAAGAACCGGTGGTCCTAGAAGGCAAAAGGGAGGAAAACTACAAAGAGGTTCCATGGCACTATCCAGAATGTGCGGAAGTGGGGAACATGAATCCCAATGGGCGTTGCATCCGAAGAGATAATCAGAACAGAGGAGATCCCAAAGGCGCTCTTTCAAGCCTCGGTAACAAAAATGAAGCCGCATACGATATGGCAACTCAGCTCAAGTCAATCCCTGCTCAAATCTCAGTATGGGAGCTACTCTGCACATCTTGCATACACCGAGAAATGTTTGCCAAAACCTTGAACGATGCTCACGTCTCCTCCGATACGGCACCAGAGATGATAGCATTAATGATTGGACAACTCCTGGCTCCACGCGCCATCACCTTCACCGATAATGAGTTGCCACCAGAAGGACGCGATCATGGGCGATCCCTCAACATAGCCTTACGATATAATGACCTCTGTGTCCCACTGGTCCTTATCGATAATGGCTCAAGCTTAAACGTCTGTCCGCTCAAGACTGCGGAACGTCTAGGAATCAGTCCTTCTTCATTCCGACCCAGCACCATATGCGTCAGAGCATTCGACAACACTCGCCGATCAGTGGAAGGGGAGGTCGACATAGAGGTACAGATAGGTCCGGAAGTCTCCACCATCACATTCCAAATCCTGGATATATCAGCCTCTTTCAACATGCTGCTCGGACGGCCTTGGCTGCACAAGGTTGGAGCTGTGCCATCAACCCTGCATCAACGAGTGAAGTATATCTGTGTTCTCTATCCATGCAGAGAAGGAGCTCATCATTCCTTCCAATGCTGCTGCCACTGAACCAGACATCCCGGTCATCGATATCCAGCACTCTGAAGAAGACATCCCGTTTCACAGTTTCGAATTCAAGACTGTGAACTCTATCGCTAATCCAGAACCGATAAGGGTGGACCGTGTCTTTTCACCGGCAGAGCGTCTGAGCCTCAAATACCGAATGAAGAATCACTTCAAGTCCAGAAAGGTACCGCTGGTATATAACCAACGCAAATGGGGACTCGGATACAGGGCAACCTTCATGGACAAAAGGAGGAAGAAATTTCAGTGCTCACCCATCCAGTTCGTCAAGCCAGGAGAACCTTGCAAAGATCCAGGAGGGAATCAACCGACTGCACTACACAAAGGCCTCCCGATGAGCCTAGTTTGGGCCACGTGGCCCCCCATTCGATGGGATCAGATTCTCGAACCATCTAAGTCTCCAGAAGAAGAAGAAAAGGATGAAGATGAAGAAGGAAGTCAAATACAGCAGCTTCAGGACCAGGTTACTCTGACACCTGCTCCCTACCAGGGGCACAACCTGCCCACTTCTCTCAACCAGGGGCACAACCTGCCCACTTCAATCAACCAAGGGCACAACTTGCCCATCTCAACATCAATCAGCAAGGGGCACGACTTGCCCATCTCTGCAGAACCAACATCATCAATCGTCAGCAAGGGGCACGACTTGCCAATCTCCTCAAAATCAACATCATCAATCATCAGCCAGGGGCAGAAGCAGCCCATCCATTGGACCAAGAAAGGGAAGTGGCCAGCCCTAGATTGGTCTGATGTCCAGATTCCAAACTTGTGGCTAGTCGTAGAACCAGACGAGCCGCAATGCGAAGTAAGTGATCCGGGAGGGACTGAGTGCGACTCAGATCTCGAACCCGACCAGCGAGAAGTCATGGTCATTGGGCCAGACCATGATTCTTCGCCCAAAGCATCAACCCCCACCTCTTCAGGGGAGGAAGTGCGGGGTCCTGAATGGTCATCCGTTCCCCTAACTTTTGAATCAGCCAAAGAGCCATCTGAGGGCTCTGGCTTCCAAAAAAAAAACGTCTGTTTAAGCAGTGACCGAAACTTTGGAACAAGTTGGGTTCAATCATGGTCTGCAATGCCCACTTGTTCAAAGTCCCGTGAATTTCAAAAAAACTAAAAAAATCAAAAAATTTCAAAAGCCAAAAACATCTAGCATTTTCATTTCAGGAAAATCTAAAAAACCAAAAAACTTTTCTTTTCCTGCATTCAGTAGTGTGCCAAGTTCGTCTAAAGAGTCGCATGAGTTTGAAGTCGAATCATATGATTTCGACATCGAATTAGACTTCGAGCTCATGGGTCTGGACGAAGCTCGGGACGAGGAAGATGATGATCCTGCTCCCGAACTTGAGGATCTCCTCAAAAAGTTAGAATCTAAAGCCAATGTTGTAGCCGATGATTTCGAGATAGTAAACTTGGGGACGCCTGAGATCCCTAGGGAAGTACGCATCGGAAAATCATTGCCACCTGAGATGAAACAGAAAATGATAGAGTTCCTAGCTCCAAGATTGTCCAACTTCGCGTTCTCGTATGAAGACATGCCGGGGCTCGATGAAGAGCTCGTTGTACACCATCTGCCAACCAAGGCAGATATGAAGCCAGTGAAGCAGAAACTTCGAAGAATGAAGCTAGAATGGGCTCTGAAAGTCCGAGATGAAGTCATCAAACAGTACAACGCAGGATTCTTGGTAGTCTCCAACTACCCTGAATGGCTCGCCAACATCGTACCAGTACCGAAGAAGGATGGCAAGGTTCGAATGTGCATCGACTTCCGAGATCTCAACAAAGCCAGTCCTAAAGATGACTTCCCTTTGCCACATATCGACACTCTGGTCGATAACACTGCTGGATACAAGATCTTCTCATTCATGGATGGGTTCTCAGGTTACAATCAGATCAAGATGGCCGTCGAAGATCGCGAGAAGACATCATTTATCACTCCCTGGGGAACCTTCTGTTATAGGGTGATGCCGTTCGGTCTGAAGAACGCAGGAGCAACATACCAGCGAGCAATGACAGCATTATTCCATGACATGATGAACAAAGAGCTTGAAGTATACGTGGACGACATGATCGTCAAATCTCGCACAATTGAAGGACACTTTGAAGATCTGAAGAAGTTATTTAACAGATTAGAAAAGTACAAGCTCCGCCTCAACCCTCAGAAAATGTGTCTTCGGTGCAATGGGAGGTAAGCTCCTCGGCTTTATGTTGAGTGAGGATGGCATCAGGGTCGACGAGACCAAAACCAGAGCAATCATCGAGATGCCCCCTCCCAGAACAGAGAAGGAAATTCGTGGCTTCCTCGGCAGAATTCAATACATCAGTTGCTTCATCGCACAGCTCACACCTATCTGTGAGCCCATTTTCAAACTCCTTCGGAAGAACGTTCCAAAAGAATGGAATGATGATTGCCAAGTTGCCTTCGACCACATCAAGAAATATCTCATGAATCCTCTAGTCCTAGTGCCGCCCACTCCTGGACGACCACTATTGTTATACATCTCGGTAGCAGCAGAAGCCATTGGCTGTGTCCTCGGCCAGCACGACGAGACCGGGAAGAAGGAACAAGCAATATACTATTTGAGTCGAAAGTTCACCGATTACGAGACCAGGTATTCCTCGATCGAGAAGACTTGCCTCGCCCTAGTCTGGGCAACTCAGCGACTCCGTCAATACATGATTGCATTCCCTACTCTCCTCCTCGCTCACATGGATCCACTCAAGTACCTGTTCGAGAAGCCGGCACTCACTGGAAGGATAGCTAAATGGCAGCTACTCCTGTCTGAGTTCGACATCACCTATGTCACTCAGAAGGCAATCAAGGGACAGGCCCTCGCCGATCATCTTGCCGCCCACTCCCTCCTGGATTATCAACCGCTCAAGACATTCTTCCCTGATGAAGATCTCTTGCTTATTGAAGAAGAAGAAAAGAAAAAAGGTGAGTGGACGTTATTCTTCGACGGTGCAGCAAATTCTAAAGGGAGTGGTATTGGAGCGATCCTCTACTCTCCGGATGATGTCCCTATTCCTATCTCGAGGCGCATAGCATTCGAGTGCACCAACAACATGGCAGAGTACGAAGCATGCATCGCTGGCTTAAGGGAAGCCATAATCTTGGGCGTCAAGAAGCTGCGAGTATTTGGAGACTCACAGCTTATCATCAATCAGACCAATGGCGAATGGAAAACTAAGGACGAGAAGTTGATACCATATCATGTGTATCTTGAAAATCTGATCGAAGAATTCAAAGAAATCACCTTCTCATACATGCCCAGAGCCAAGAACCAGTTTGCAGATGCTCTCGCCACACTGGCATCAATGCTCGAGATCCCGAAAGGAGCTTCAGAATGGGAGTTCACAGTCGAAATTCAAGAAGAACCTGCCTTTTGCCTGTAAATAGAAGAAGCCGAAGCTGTCCCTGACAAACCCTGGTATGCCGACATCAAGCAATATCTCGAAACCCAGGAGTATCCAGAGTCAGCAACAGCAACAGATCGCCGAACCATCCAGCGTTTGGCCGGCCAGTTCACCATCAGTGGCGAAGTTCTTTACAAACGATCCTATAATCACATCCTCCTTCGATGCGTCGATGAAACAGAAGCTGCAAAGATCATGGGAGAAATACACGAAGGAATCTGTGGCCCACACATGAATGGGCACATGATGGCAAAGAAGATTCTACGACTTGGCTACTATTGGCTCACCATGGAGACAGACTGTTGCCAGCACGTCAGAAAATGCTTCAAGTGTCAGGAGCATGCGAATCAAATCCATGCCCCATCATCAGAGTTATACAACCTGACCACCCCCTGGCCCTTCTCCATGTGGGGACTCGACATCATCGGCAAGATCAGTCCCAAAGCATCAAACGGTCATGAGTACATACTTGTGGCAGTCGACTACTTCACCAAGTGGGTAGAGGCAGCCTCCTACACCACGATTGCAGCATCTCAAGTGATCAAATTCATGAAGAACAACATCATATGCCGGTATGGAATCCCTAATGCCATCATCACAGATAATGGGACCCCGTTCGTCAACAAGAAGATGGATGACTTCCTCAGCAAATTCAAGATCCAACGTCATCAATCAAGCCCCTACCGTCCCCAGATGAATGGTGGGGTAGAAGCCGCAAACAAGACAATCGTCAGGATACTCGAGAAGATGGTTGTGACTTATCGGGATTGGTCAGATATGTTCCCATATGCACTTTGGGCCTATCGAACGTTTGTACGGTCTGCTACGGGCGTTACTCCTTTCGAGCTTACCTATGGAATGGAGGCAGTTTTGCCAGTCGAGGTGGAAATACCATCACTACGAGTGTTACTCGAAAGCGGAATCGAAGAAGGAGAATGGCAACGGGCCAGGTTCGATCAGTTACAGCTAGCAGATGAAAAGCGCATGCGTGCACTAAGTCATTCACAGTGCTATAAAAAAAGGATCGCTCGGGCTTACAACAAGAGAGTTCGAAAAAGAAGTTTCAAGGTAGGCGACATGGTCATGAAGAAGATTCTACCGTAGCACCTTCCGGATCCCAGAGGAAAGTTCAAACCCTCGTGGGACGGGCCACTGATCATCAGAGAAGTACTTCCCAGAGGCGCCCTCAGACTCACCAGCATGAGAGGGGTGGATCTTCCTGAGCCAACCAACGCCGACAACGTGAAGATCTTTCACGCGTAAGTCATTCTGACCTCATCAAGAGTTACTTTAATAGAGCTGAAGTCAAGAGGTCAAAGCTGAGACCTCTGAGAAATCATCCCGTCCACCAACAAGTGTTTCAAATAAGGGGATTCCAAAAGAGAAAAATACAAAAAAAGAGGGGGAAAAATACAAAAAAGAGAGAAAAAGAATACAAAAGAAAAAGAAAAAAGAAGAATAGAGAGAAAAAGGGAAGCCAAAGCAAGGTACCCAAGAAAAAAAATCAACCCAAGAAGAAACACAGTCATCCATCCATTCACCTCAGAAGGGTCTTTAGCTAAGACCGACAGCTCTATTATCGTAACTCAGGATAAGGGCTGAAAGACTGCCATCGGTCGGCAACGACGGATTCCCGACCTCTAGCCGCCGCAGTTATCCAAGGATTCAGAAAAAGAAAAAGAAAAAAAAAAGAGAAAAAAAAAATGTGTGCCTAAACAAAGAGGGCGGAGTGAAAACCCGAAAGGGCGCTCCGAGTAAAAACAGTGGGCATACAGCGGACTTGGTGAAAACCCGAAAGGGCACTGAGGGTAAAAACAGCATAGTTGCCAAGGGGCAGGCAAGATCAAATACCCGGGACGTGGTGAAAACCCGAAAGGGCGCCACGGGCAAAAATGACGGGAAAAAGCCGGCTGTGGTGAAAACTCAAAAGAGCACTGCAGGCAAAAATGGCTCAAATAAAAAAAAAGAAAATATAAAAGTGCAGGTACCAAGAAATCAGACAGTCCAGATCAGTTCAAGCAGTTACAGTTCAAGAACAAGAAGAAGTGCAGTCAGGAGCGAAGAGCTCTACAAATTCTGACAATCTCAAGAGGCAGTAGTTTCCATTGCCTACACCTCTAAGGAATCAAAGGAGCACTCAAGTTAAATCTTGAAACATCGGTCAAAGCATTGGCCGAGCCCCAGTTCTGATTCCTACAATCCCGACACAAAATCCAGACACACTCACAAGACAGCTAATGGCACAATAGATTTTCAAACAGTTTTCTCTTTTCAATTAAATACATTATATTTCTTTTACATATATCATATCATCTTTTTCAAAAAAAAAAAAAAATACAACAAAAAAATGCATCATCATCATCAATCATATATGCAAAAAAGAATGTGCAGGTGGCCAACACAATCAATCTCTACCCTCCTCCTCGGCCACATCAGGTGAGTCCTCAGACTCATAAAAAGATAGCCTCGCTCTCAACCTGCTCACCTCCATACGCAGGTAATGCGCCTCATCGCGCTCAAGGGTACGGGTCGCTATCTCCTCGTCAGACAACCTCTGATCGGCAGCCAATCTCCTCGACATCATCTCACAATGATACCGAAGTGCAGAGATCTCAGACAACAGATGGCCATGAGTGGCCAAAAGGAAGCCAGGATCGATAAACGGGCGCTCCTCAAAGGGTTCATATGAACCGGATGAAGAGCCAGCATCTCCAAGGATATCTTGCTCATCCTCATCAACAGTCTGGTGCCAGCAAGGGATACGTTGATACAAAGACTGCTCAGCAACCCAGTACTGATATGGGACGGTCGCCATCGAAAAAGTCCGCAGCTCAAAACCCAGCAAATCAGCAGTCAAGTAACTCGCCCAAGAACAATCAATCCGGGTCCTGAAGTCAGAGGACCTAGATGGAAGCGCTCGACGCCCAATACCCGTGAAAGCGAAAAGAGGAACATCCTGTTCATACCCAAACTGCCGGAGGAACCGAATGGGATGATAAGAAAAGTAGGATCGAAAGCCTACCAACATCAGAGGAAGGCGGTGTGCATCGCAAAGCACTGGAGGAAGTGAAAGCCAAGATGACTCCCAACGAACGTTCCAGTTACGAAGTTCAGCGAACATCCTGCGATACAAGGGCTCGCTCATCCTAGCTGTATGAGGAAGAAACTCCATGATGTGTCGTATAAGGTCTGGGCGATGAGTGTCAGGAAAAGGTACAGGAACGGTCAACGAAAGACGCTCCCATAGCCAGACCTGATCACAAGAAAGAAAAAAAATTCAGCCAGAGCAAAGCAATTCCTAGCAAAGCAAGAAGAAAAAGGATGTAGAAAAGATACCTGAAGAAAGGCACAACAGCCGCGAAGGACACGAGTGCGGCCCAGGGCGCAGTCAGTCATCCCATTGAACAGCTCGGCCAAGATGAGAGAAATGATCCCCTGCCGACGGATAGCTTGGCTCATCACCTCAAAAAGCAGAGGAGTCTGGGACCTGCGCCATCCCGAGAACAGCACCTCAGCGAGCAAGCAGAACATCAGTGCGTTCCGAGCAAAGGTAGAACCGGTCACACTCCGAGGACCCGAAAAAAGATCATACAGTAAGTCCAAGGAGAACACCACAGCATCCTGGCAGACGGCTGCAGGCCGAATAAGATAAGGGATCCCGAACCAGTTCTGCGGTGTGGCAGTCTTCGGCGACGTCTTCGGCGAGAAATACTGAGTATAATCCCAAGGAAAGCCTGTCAAGCGTGCAAGCTCCTCCAAAGAGGGTCCCATCTCCATATCGTTGAACGCAAACAAGTTTAACGAAGGGATCCAGTCAATCAAGGCAGCTCCAAGCATCCTCCAATCAATATCAACTCTAGCCATATGGATCAGACTGTCGAAGCCATAGGACTCCAAATCCCGAATCTCATAAGCTGACAAGCTGTCAAGCCAAGCAAGCAATCGTGGCGAGCAAGATGGACGAGGAAGCAGCTGACAAGTCCTCACTGGTACCCCATCCAGAACAAAAGGCCCAGAAATCAATGACAGCTCATCGAGGATCGGAAGGTCAACGGGCGAAGGAGAAGGAAAAGCTGGAACCTCTGCAGACTCGACAGCCCCTGACCTGCCCTCGGTAACGGTTATGTCTGATATAGTCGCATCAATGTCAGAAACTGTCATAACCTCAGCCGCATGGGAAGACTCGCCCACCTCATGAACAGAGTGCGCAAAAGACCGACAATCAGGAGAAGGACGATACTCCCCATCAAAAGGGCTACCAGTAAAAATCACACCGCACATCGTGGTATCCTGGCTAATCTGACCGTCAAAGAATGCATCTGAACCATCCAGAAGGGTCCCGGCAACCCCGATCGAAGAATCAACGGTCAGATCTGGACCTGCGGCCCTCTCCAACAGGAAATCATGAATCCAATCATCATCCTGGACGATCAAAGGGATCATCGAGGCATCCACTCCATCCATCATCAAGGGGACATCATCAATGATCACATCAAGTCCACCCAAACAAGTGTATCGCACATCCCGGCCCTCATCAAGAGCATCCAAACCGTCAAAGGTATCATCTGAGCCATCCATCCCATCCAAGCATGAGATCAGCCCATCTATGTCCATCACGGTCCCATCACCAACATCTATCACATCATCCATGTGGCCCACATTCAAGGGATGCATAGCCTCACCTATGTCCCATCTCCCCATCCCATCCATACCATCCATTTCTCCCATAATGAAGGGCCCATTCAAATCTGAAATTCCAGCCATCCCACCATTAATGGAGCCATTCAAAGCTCCACCAACCACCAAGCTTAAGTCTTCATCAATGCCCCCTCTTAATGCCACATCTACCCCATCCATTAAAGGCATCTCCCCATTATCAAAGCTCAGTTGAAAATCTGAAGTGTGGGACCCACCATGGGCAGCCCCCACAGCCCCTAAATCTCCACCGTCCATTGCCCAAGAAAGGACAAACCAAGAAAAAGACAAAAGGAGAATGAAAGAAGAGACAAGGAAGAGATTCATGGCTGAATCGAAGAATCGGATGCAGGTGATGAGGGAGACAGCAGCCAGGGGAATATGCTCACTGTCCGAACCAGAGCCAGCCCAGGCCGCTCAAGAGGTGAGCCTTGGGCGGCCTGCTCTGGGCCGCTCGTACGGACGCGGTTCCTCTCTCTCCGCGGGATTGGCTCCAGGATTCTTGGTAGGTGAGGCTGACAGTCCACGTCAGCAGATGGCACTCCATGGGCTGCCCAAGGCTCCGATCCACTCCAGATTTCGACTGAGGCTGATCAATACCATATAAAAGGTGCCCCACCAGTCCAATCACAAAGCAATGCAGCCAGAACATGGCTGATCAAGTCAAAGAGAAGGAAAGGTGATCAAGTGGGGGCCACAAGCAATCCAAGTCATTCAAAGACTAGATCTCCATGATCTAAACCATTGAAGAACCTACATGAGCCATCAAACAACAAGATCAAAGGTTTGATCATCAAAAGAAGGGCCAGAATCCAAGATCTAACCATCAAGTGGGCCCACAAAGCCAAGTCAAGCGATCTGAGACGTTCAAGCCATCATCCACACCATGAGAAGCCTTCTTAGCCTCACAAATCATCAAAAGAGGTGCCCCAAAGTAAAGCCAAGGTCTCAAGTGGGCCCACAGGGCCGAATTTGTCAATCTGAACCATTCAAGGGCTAAATCATCGGGATCCAAACCATTGGAAAGCTTACCCAAGTCATGAAGCATCAAGATCAAAGGTTTGATCATCAAAAGAAGTGCCAGAATCCAAGATCTAATCATCAAGTGGGCCCACAAGGCCTAATCAAGCAATCTGAACCGTTCAAGTCATCAGCCATACAGTTAAGAAGCCTCATCTTCTGCAAATCATTAAAGAACAAGTCAAAGCTCAAAGCATCATCAAGGAATTTGAGACAAGTCAAGAACCGTATATTCATTCAAAAGCTTGATACAAAAGAAGATGAAAACAAAAAGAACAAGGCCATACAAAGCGGAATACAAAAGCAAGCTACAAGTCGCCAACATAATCATCATCATCCCTCCTCTCGTCCCGCTCCCGACGATAAAGATCCATCAAAGGAGCAGTCACCGAGCCTCCAGCATATCTGCGACGGCCACCTGGAACATAAAGCGAAGGAAGCAGGGGCCCCTGGCCGAACAGCAAATACCATTCATCATAGTCACTATCCGGGATCGTGAAACGAAATCCAGGCTGGCCCATGAGAGCCTCAACTCTCTCATCAACTGGCATCCGAGCAGCTGGGGGAGGTGCAGAACAAGGGACCCGAGCCACCCCAGTAACTTGCCAAAGCAACCTCTCCCCCAGATACCACTGAAAAGATTCAGCGTCGGAAAGCATGATACGGAGACATGAAGCATCGTATGCCTCCACACGCTGGGGGGTATAATAGAGAGGAAAACTGGCATAAGGCATCCGAGCGAGCTGCAGCAAATGAGGTCACCACGATCAGTTACAGTACAACACAAGGGCAAAGAAAAGCAAGATACTTACGTCCTCGACGGTCAACCCGTCTATGTCAGCACGCCAATTGTCCCCAGAAACTCGGGCGTTCCGCTGACGGTTTTGCTGGTGCCAGTACATGTGGCGATACAAAGAGGGTTCAACATCGTCTCGCATCCTCGACGCGAGATGGGGAAAATGGTCATAAAAGCAGGTCTGGGCAAAAGACACATCCATGGATCAGAGAAAGAAAGAAGGCGAAAGCCCTTCAAGGAAGGTGAAAGAAGAGATATCTCAACGACAGGCCAAAAACCTGTGAAGGACCTGCTATGTCGACAGGTCTTGTCCAGACCTTGAAAGATATGGGTCAAGATAGCCCCATTCCAGTTATAGGGATAATGAAGATCCTCGACTAAACGAAGAAATTTAGGATCAACCCTCTCATTCGCATGGCAAAAGAGGAAGGACCCAAAGGCATAAGTGATCATGGCCCGTGCTTTATGGAGGGCCTCTCGCTCGGTGGTAGGGATGACGGAGGCAAAAGTGTTGTAGAACCATCGCATCTTTACTTGATGGCCTTGGAATTCACCCTCGGGTGGGACATCACCAACGAGTCGTAACCAGTCAGTGGAAGTGAGGGGAGCCAGAGAGCTGACTTGAGGAACAACTGTGCCATGAAACGGAAAGCCTACTTGCATATAAATGTCCAAGGGGGTTATTCCCCATTCACCACAAGGGAGCTGGAAGGTGTGGGTCTCGTCCCGCCACCTCTCGCAAAGGGCCGCGAGCATCATGCGGTTAGCATCGTTATTACGGAAACGTAAGGTGAGGAGGCCAGCAAAGGGAGTACCATCCAATACTCGTTCTAGCAAGGGCTGTGGATCCTTCACCCAGTTGTTCCAGCGATCCCTGGTACCTCGACCCTTGATAGCAGGAAGAGGTTGATGCTCCATAGCTAAGGAACACATGTGGTCCCCTCGGCGGACGATGAAGGCAGGATCATCTTCATCAATCACTCGGTGACCTCTGGTACCATCCGCCATTGAATCCTACAAGTCTGGCAATGTAAGTCCCTATCCCGTACCCATTAAAATCCAAATTATCATCCAAGAAACCCATGGGATTGGACTCACATTCAAATGCAAAATCTAAAGTCCAACTCCATGTGTCACTTAGGATATGTGTTGGGCCCATTGGAAAAAGTAAGGCCCACCTTAAAGAAGGTGGCATGGCATGCCTTGGGCAAGAAAAGTCTATCATCCAAGGACACATTTTGGACAACAAATGCGCTCAAGTGCCATGAGATCAACAAAGGATTTTAATTCACATGAAACCCCTCTTCAAAGTCCATATGTGGCCAAAAGATTGATCCACCTTTATGCCAAGGCCATGATTCTCACTTAAGATGTTTCCATCTTTTTACACATGTGCATGGACAAGTGGGGGATAGGAGGGAAATGGCTCCCCAAGAGCAACCCAAATGCCTCATCTCAATGGATTGGAGAGAGCACATAGCCCACTTTGAAGAATATGAGGACCCATTCATGGGTTAACCATGGGTAACCCTATCTGCACCATCTTGATGAAAGTTTTGACCATGAGAATACAACAAGGAGGTCTACCCACAAACATATGGATCAAAGAGGCCAATGGTAAAAATTTTGATACACATAGCCCACATGAGGAGTCAAAGTTGGAAATGCCCATGTAAAGGGAAGTTTGGGCAACTTATGTACACCAATTTCTTTACAAAACAAGGAGACCATTTGAGCACACAAGGGCATGGCTTGATGAGTCACCCAACCATCATGAAAATGGATAAGAATGGTACACATAGCCCACTTGAAGATCAAAATCCAAAATGTCCCTAAGCATGGGACAAAAATGGGCAACTTATGGGTATCATTCTTTCTCACAAATTGAAGAAAAAATCACTCATACTTGAGAATGATGGTGGATGACCCACCAAGCCCCCAAAGAAAAGATCAAGGAGCCATAGTTGTATGGATAGCTCACTTGAGGATCATCCATTTGAGGTTGATAACATAAAAGGGGAAACTCTTGAGAACCACTTTCCTACCTCATGGAAAAAGCCATTTGAAACTTAGTGAGATTGTTGGAACAACTCACTCATGGGACTTGTAGATGGTCAAGTAACTCAAGTCCTCCATCCATCAAAAGAAAAGAACATGAAAAGAAAAAGCCTACATGGACAAAGTGTAGTGGTGCACACATGGTCCAAAGAAATCCAAATTTCAATGAGGGCCCAAAAGCCCATCCACATGAAAAACTCCAAGGAGCCCACCACACTTTGTACAAGGATGTACATCATAATCAAGAGATGGTGGAAGGCTTGGGTCATTTGTCCATAAAGGCCCAACTAGGAAATCTAGCCCACTTGAGATCCAAAATGAAGAATGGGCTAGTCTCATCTTGGTCCATATATATGTGAAGAAAGATGGGGTCACCTAAAGTAAGCCCCATGAGCCCAAAACTTGAGATGGGCCCTACCATGCCCATGGGCCCAAACCGTGAAAAGAAGATGGAAAAGAAAGGAAGAGCATTAAGGAAAAATGACAAGGGCAAGAAAGCATGAGGGAGCCCAAAATGAAGCATTGGGCCCATCAAATACACCAAGGGCCATGACTTCACTTTGAGCCCATTTGATACATACGAAAAGAGGCCCAACTCCCATAAAAAAGATAGAGTATTTTGCCATGCACACTTGATGACATGGCAAAATCACCCTTTACATAAAGGGAGTGTGAAAAGAAGAAAAGGAAGAATGAAATGGAAAGCTTGCAATGTCTTTCTCCATGCACCACCTTTGAAGAAGACTTGAGATTTAGAAAATGGCCAAAAATACTTGGGCCCACCTTCACTCCTTTTGAAATAGCTACATGAAGAAAAGAAAGGAACCATGAGAAACAATGAAGAAGGAAAAGAACAAGAAAGAGAAAGGAAGTGGTCCATACCTTTACCACTCACCAAAGAGGGACCACCTTGCTGTCCCAAAATGTCTCTAAGGGCCACCACTTGAGAGAAGCAAAGGACCACCAAAGAAGAGAGAGAAAACTTGAAGAAAGAGAGAGTATGAGAGAGAAAAGAGAGAAATTGAACGATGGAGGGGGCAAGGGTGCCCCATGTTATATAGAAAAGGGGAGGGCACCCTTTTACCCAGCCCACTGAAGAGACCAGGGGTCAGAGACCGTCCGGGCGGCCCATAGGAGGCCGTCCTAGCCCCTACCTACATGAAACGACCTCTCTCCCCCTCTCCTTGGGAAGAACTCCTCCTTGGGAAGGGTGGTTGCAAGTGAATCTTGTACCTCCATGTAAGAATGAAGTGATGGAAGAGAATGGTGAGAAAAAGGAAGAGATCTCACCAAAATCTCACCATGAGAGAAATTGGTGAGAAATTAGCTTGATGATGTGGAAAAGTTCCATGGGATTTTCAAGAAAAAGAAAGAAAAAGATTAACTTGGTTAAACAATGATCTCAACCATCCAAGGGTATGACTTGATGATCCGAACCATTCCAAGAAGAACTCCCGTAGTCTCCAACCTGGATTGCTGTTCTCTTGCACAGTTTCATGGTCCGAAGACCTTAAACTACGTCGGGATCAAGATCCCGAGGGACTTTTTAATAAAAATCGGTAGCAGTCTAGATCGTCGAATCAAGATCCGCTGATACCGGATATTTTCCAAAAAAAAGAACAAAAATAAAATGTTTGCCCCCCTTGTGCAAAGTTTTGGTCCGAAGACCTTAAACTACGTCGGGATCAACGTCCCGAGAGATTTTTAATAAAAACCAGCATCGATCCCAGCCGTTCAGGCCAAGATCTGATGATCTGGATCATTTCGAATATATATATATATATATATATATATATATATATATATATGTTCAGCTTGTACAAGTTTTGGTCCGAAGACCTTAAACTACGTCGGGATCAATATCCCGAGAGATTTTTAATAAAAACCAGCATCGATCCCAGCCTTTCAGGCCAAGATCTGATGATCTGGATCATTTCGAAAAAAAAATGTGTTTGCCCTGTTTTGTATATATTTGCTGGTCCGAAGACCTTAAACTACACTGGGATTAATTTCTCGGGGGACCTTTCTCGCTTTCAACTAAAAATCGGCATCGGCCTCGACTGTTGGGATCAAGGTTTGATAACCCGGATCATTTCCAAAAATACCAAAAAGATTTTTGAGCTTTCCATAAAAACCAGCATCAACCTCGATTACCCGAGTTGAAATCTGAAACTTTTTCAAAAATACAAAAAAATAAAAAAACAAAAAAATTGATTCACCAAAAATTTCAAACTGCACAAATTCATCTCCAATGGTCCGAAGACCTAAAACTACACTGGGATTAACTTCTCGGGGGTTTTCTTTCCTAACCTGTTCCAGACATGGCTGACACTTGATCGTACGGGTGTCTGGAATCTTTTAAACAGGTAAGGGCTGAGGCGGACAGAACTCCGCAATCTTGTTCGTGTTGAACGCACCGTGATAGACAACCTTGATTTGGAAGTCGCTGTTGAATCTGACGGATGTTCCCTGTTCTTAAAACTCATGAAGGGGATTAAGGCTGTTGGGAGGTGGAGCGCACCCTCACGGAATTGTGAGCAACGTAAGGCCCCAAACTGGATAGACTAAGGGAAATGTGAGGATGTGGCTCATTTTGTGGCCGAAGGAGTTCGTCGGACGATACGTGGTCTATGTGCATTGCACATGAGGAACAGGCAACTTTGTGGGTGTGTTGACTGAAAACCCTCAAAATCCCCTCATCCGAAGATGTAAAACTACGGCACTTAACTGTGTGAGACTCGTCTTGCTCGCTGACGTAAAATGGATCGGGTACCTTACCAGTAGTAGAAGCTGGAAGTGGATGAAAATTTCATACTTTTCCTTGCATTTCAGAAAAATCACAAAATACCAAAAACATTGCAAAATCACCTTTTCAAAAATCAAAAAAAATATTTCCCATGCTTTTAATCAAAATATTGTCAAAAATCACAAAAATATTTCCCTTGCTTTCAATAAAATATTGTCAAAAATCACAAAAATATTTGCTTTCAAAGAACATATTTCGAAAATCACAAAAAAATATCTCCTTTGTTTTCAATAAACCGATCTCTATCCTGACCCCTCAGGTAAAGATTCGGACCCAAATATCTGCAAAAATCACAAAAATTGTCAGTATCCCCAGCACTACACTTCAGGAGTCTTGAACTCCGCTCACTTCATCACAGTATGGGATGACGGATCCAATCGCCCGTAAATTGGAATCTTGACCAAAACGGGCAACTAAACACCATCTCAATCACACGCATGCCCAGAAGAACATTTTGAAGTCGGATAGCATCCTCGTACATTCTCATTCGCAAAGAAACAGCATCTTGGGACGATGGACCTGATCGACCACGGGTCGGGATCTTGACCAACCCGCTGACCAAACCTCCGTATCAAAAAGAAAAATCCCCAGGGAGAACAACCCTGCAAGCAATAAGCTCAGAATTCTCTGCATCTCCAGCAAAAGCAAAATCATCAAACTAAAAGAGAATGAGCCAAGCCATGCATTCATCATGCATCTCCATGCATCAGCATCCATTACATCCATCATCATGTTTACCTGCTTTCAAAATAAAAGTCGGTTAGCCAAAGACCCCACAGGCATCCCTAGTGGAGGCACGTGCAGACCCGATTTCCATTTCAAAACACAAAAAATATTTCTATTTGCAAATAAAAACCCCACGGAGTATCACTCCCCAGAGTGGGTATCTTTTCAAAAATCCAAAAATATTTTTCCAGTAGAGCGTTCTGTCTCCAAAACACCAGGAGATCTTCCATATCTCTGGGTAGGAGCCAACGCAAAAATCAAATAAGATCCGATGTCTCGCGGTTTCCTCGGAGATCATCAGATCCAATGCACTCAAAGTACGGTCGAACTGAACTCCAGTGTCAGTGCGGTCGTACCACATACCAAGATACAAAAAGATGAAAGCCAAAAGGTTCGGTCACAGAAACCATTTGAACAGGTGGAAACGATGAATTGTAACCCAAGTATCAAAATCAGCAGATTCGGTGGAAAGAGTTCACCCGCACATACCTAGGCGTGGATGCCTGAAGTACCTTGACTGAGTCCAAGTCGGCGTAGTAGAATCCCGTAAGACTATCGGACGCAGGGCGTCTAACCACTTTGACAGTCAAGCGAAACAAGTACTCCTGGAGTGATCTGGGAAAACATCAAACATCACACAATCAGTCTCAGGGTCAGCAACCTCGTAAGACTACGGACGCAGAGGCTCTGCTGTACCTTTCCGATGTTAGTACCGATCGGGAATGGAAGGGTTGCGATTGGGTACCCAGGTTGCAGCAAACTGCAGGGACAATCGCAACGTTTTCTCCAAACTCCCGCGGTATGTGCGAGTTATCAATTTTCAGACAATCGACTGACTCAGATACAAAAGATTACAAAGATTCCAGACCACAATCAAGGAAAGAATGAATTCCAAACCAAGCATCGAAACCAGCAGATCGGGTGGAAAGAGCCCACCCGCACATACCTAAGCGTGGATGCCTGAAGTACCTTGACTGAGTCCAAGTTGGCGTAGTAGAATCCCGTAAGACTATCGGACGCAGGGCGTCTAACCACTTCAACAGTCAAGCGAAACAAGTACTCCTGGAGTGATCTGAGAGAACATCGAACATACAATCAATCACAGGGTCAGTAACCTCGTAAGACTGGTGACGCAGAGGCTCTGCTGTACCTTTCCGATGTTAGTACCGATCGGGAATGGAAGGGTTGCGATTGGGTACCCAGGTTGCAGCAAACTGCAGGGACAATCGCATCGTTTTCTCCAAACTCCCGCGATATGTGCGAGTGATCGAGTTCCAGACGATCAACTGGCACAGATGCAAAAGCAAGCAATGATTTCAGACCATGATCCATGAATGACCGGGTCAGAAGTGGGGTGTCCACTCGCTTTGGCATTCGGTTGCACGCAAACTCTGCCAAAGAGGGGCATCTGTAGACACCCCACCTTCGGCTACACTGTTGGTGGAGATAGCTGGTTGAATGGAGGACCATACCCCCAAATCCCAAGTCCAAACTTAGCCAAACTCACCCTTGTAAGCCCCATTCCATAGCCCAGTTCAAGCCTGAACCCAGTCAACCCAGTCCTAAACATCACCCTGAAAAACCCCCATAAGAAAAGCCAGTCAAAAATCCTAAAAAAGTCAAACTCACTGAGTCAACCCGCTGAGTCAACCCGCTGAGTTAACCCGCTGAGTCAACCCGCTGAGTCAACCCGTCGAGTCAAACCACTGAGTCGACCCGCTGAGTCAACTCACTGAGTCAACCCAGCGAGTCAAGCAGCAGCCCCGAGGGTGCGACCGTACCTCCCTGGATATCGAGGAACGGCCGTACGGGAGGCCCATAGCAGGCCGCCCAAAAATATTTACGCGGAATGCCACTGCCCGCTGCTATAAATACCCCCCTCCCCTTCTCATTTCAGCATCCCTTCAAGTCCAGCCAGTCCGGGTGCAGTCTGAGTCCTCATCCACCCCTTAGCCCATTTTCCTACCAAGGAGAGCCCGAGTGAGGAGAGTCTAGCCCTGGTCCAGCTCAGCCTGACCACTGGTCCAAGCCTCTCAAGCCACCCAAGTCCTGATCCAGCCACTCAAAGCCAATCCTTGCGACACCTCCGTCCACCCAGCTATTCTTTTCCAGCATCATCTCATTTGCATCTAGCATAAGTGTAACATTTACTTTTCTTCCAACCCCCTTGCTTCACTGCAAACACCTTGATTCTTCAAGAACACTGCATATGTCTTAAATTAAGCACCCGTTAGTTCAAGCGTATGCTCTGGGCTTGCCCGTTGTTGGAACCTGCCCATCAGAAACTCTTACTGTTTAGACTTGCATCCATGCTTCACCATAAAACACCTTGATTATTCAAGCACACTGCATATGTCTTACATTAAGCACCTGTCAGTTCGAGCGTACGCTCTGGGCTTGCCCGTTGTTGGAACCTGCCCATTAGAAACTCTTACTGTTCAGACCCGCATTCATGCATCATGTCATCCATGGGAATGTACGAGGATTAAAATAGACTTTCAAGTATTAGTTCGATTCTGTGAAGTAGAGACCGTACTTCGGTACGGGCAGTGTGTGGGGTGCTTAACCTCTTCCCACCCTGTAACCGTGATCCCTTACCTTGAATCTCTGACCGCGGATCAACAGGAGTCATTTTAGAGGAAGGAATCTGCGGATTCCCTTCTCTAACGTTTCTACGGGGTCTAGCCGACTGTAGATTCGAAGTAACTGGCTAGTGGCGACTCTGGTCTTATATAAACTCACTTAAACATATCCAGCTTAACACGACAACCAAACGAAGCCCTTGAGAACGAGGCAAGCCAGTGGTACAAACAGCGATTTCGCACTCACGCATCCTCATCTCCTTCTTTTCCGAAAGGAAAGGGGAAGGG
Organism: Liriodendron chinense; assembly: GCA_003013855.2. Taxonomy (NCBI): domain Eukaryota; kingdom Viridiplantae; phylum Streptophyta; class Magnoliopsida; order Magnoliales; family Magnoliaceae; genus Liriodendron; species Liriodendron chinense. The sequence goes on along the minus strand of PVNU02001138.1, from coordinate 91,054 downwards.
ACGAGAAGAATGTCGTCGTGTGGGAGTGCGGAAACGGCGAGGGTCCACAGTCACTTGCACGAGAAAGGACATTTGGCCGTTAGGTCCGTAGAACCCACTTCCATGAGCTTCCAACGTGCATATATATGTCACTATTCCCTCCATTTAAATGAGCTTTTGAGTTTTTTTTTTTTTTTTTTAAATATTTTTTACTGCAATCTCCACCATAAAAGTTACGAGGGCAAAGGTGGGTATAAATTAAGATAATGGAGGCTTTTTTTTTTTTAATTTTTTTTTTATGGGTTATCAATGACGGGGAGTTTGCAAAAGAGAAAATGGTGTGGTGGTTCCCTTTATATATATAAATAGTACTATATGGTCGAGCGTATGCAAACTTACCATAAAGTCAAGACGTGTTGGCACATCATCCGTTAGATGATGAATTAGAAACATCTGCGGTGGAGATGTTTTAGCTGAAATAAAGGAGGAAACAGGTGAAACCGGGTGTAGGAGTTCAAATCGGTGGAGCGTTTTATCCTTGAGATGAACCGGATACAACCTCTCAGGCATGTCGGCATGAACGGAGAAAGAAGAAAAAAGAGAAAAAGAAGGATAGAGGATTGCGTTGGCGTCACCAAGTTCTGTGGGCCCCACCAAGTTGTCTGCGTTATATCCAAACTGTCCATCCATTTAGTGAGATCATTTTAGGGCATGATTTTAAAGAAGAGAAATATCCAAAGCTCAAATGGATCACAACCCAAAAAGCATTAGGGATTGCACGCTTACCATCCAAAACTTCTTCAGGGCTACAGAAGTTTTGGATCAAGCTAGGCGTCACTGTCCTGTTGCTTTGTGTGGTGAGGCCCAATTTAGCTTTGGATCTCTATGATTTTCAGGCTCCCATCTTAAAATGATCTCGCCAAATGGGATGGACGGTGTGGACATAACACATACATTATAGTGAGGCCCACCGAATTGGTCACGTCAACACACCACGCAATCCGCTTACAATCACGGAAAGAAACTTCAGGGAGCGGATTACCTATGACACCGAGCTGTGTGGGGTCCATAGACATGTCCCTGAAACATCCACTCTGTTCATCTGTTTTGAAAGACTACAATAGGACAGGATTCAAGAAATCAGGCAAATCCCAAACTCAGGTGGGCCACACTAACAAAATATTGGGAATAGCAGCATCCACCATTGAAACCTTCTTGGATCTGAACGTGACTTTTATATGATACAAATATCATCCCGATACAAAAATTCTGTTACCGCACGGCATTTAATCCCCACTGTTTCGTGTGGTATGGCCTACAGATCGATGAGGATTTAACGCCTGGCATTGAGAACTTCTTGAGTGCCCCAAAAGTTTTGGACCAAGCTTATAGTTGTGATTTCCCTTCATCCAGGTGTTGGTGACCTTATGAACAGTTTGGATGGCAAATAAACATCATGGTGGGCCCTAAGAAGGTTTCAACGGTGGGAATTTTTGTCCCCACTGTGAACTTTGGATCGGCCTAATGTTTTGGCTCATGCCCTACAATTAGGGCTGTACATCGAGCCGAGTCGAGTCGAGTCGAGTCGAGGTGGGCCAAGCTTGGCTTGAGTCGTCTGTGCTCTCCTCGAGTTCGAGCTCGAGCTCGAGCTCACCCTCGAGCTTACCATTGGAGCTTGCCTTCTTTACTTAAACTTTCGAAGCGAGCTCGAGTCGAGCTAGCGGATCGAGTCGAGGCGAGCTTGCCTCGAGTCGAGTCAAGCTTGCTCCCACCTCAATTTATTATATTTTTTACTACAAAATATAAATTAAAAGTCAACAACATTAAGTTCAAGAAGTCACGCATATATTAGGGGAGAATAATATTAAATGGCCTAGCTCTAATCAATTTTTTCTTTGGCCAGGCCACACACGCATTGAATACAGACCACTAGTAACATTTTCTGAACCATAGATTAACACAGTACATGCATAGCTCACCACATGAATGGACTGCCCTGATTATTGTGTGGACCACTTCATGATGAAGCCCAGCTGATTCATGGATCAGATGCACCACCTCCCTTGTAAATTGCAATCAATAGCTACATATGGTGTTTGGTCTTACCATAGCCCCTGTTTTGTAGATGTGTATGGTGTGTGATCTCACCGCAGCATCTGTTTTGTGCAGCATGTAAAAGACACAACCACTGTGTGCTCACCATGTTTTCTACTTGCTCAACAAGGAATGTTCTTACCTAAACAAAATAATAGGATTAAGTAACCCCCCAACGTGTGAGGGTTTTATATGTCCTAAGCTTGGACCCTAATGTGTGTGTGGGGGAGGGGGGAGAGAGAAACAAGAAATAAGAAGATTAGGGTTTTTTTTTTTTTTAAAATATCTATATGAAACGAGTCGAGTCGAGGTCAAGCCGAGTCGAGCTTGAATCGAGCCGAGTTTCGAGTTTCGAGTCGAGTGACCTAGTGGTCAAACTTGGCTTGATTTCTGACTCGAGCTCCAAAATGAAGTTTGGCTTGACTTGATCTACTGAATCGAGGTGAGTCGAGTCGAGTCGATCGAGTTTCTCGAGCTGACTCGGCTCATGACCAGCCCTACCTACAATGTTCTCGATAGACGTTGCTGATATAACATATATGTCACAGTGGGGCCCACAGAACTTGGTGACGGCAACACACCACCTAGGTCGTGTGCATAGTACAGAGTCGTAGGGACGTGAATTTCATGGAAAAAGCTCCGGGTGCTGCCAAGCGAGGTGGGGTCCTCCGTGAGGTTTGTGAGAAATCTACCCCGTCCATCCGTTTTTCAATCTCATTTTAGGACAAACAGTGACAAATGAGGCAGATCCAAAACTTAAGTGGGCCACACAACAAAAAGCATTGGGGATTGAACGCTTACAATTGAAAACTTCTTGGGGTACAAAAGTTTTGGATCAAGCTGAGATATTTGTTTTTTTCCCTTTATCCAGTTTTGGTGACCTTATCAACAGGTTTGATTGCAAATAAACATCACAGTGGTCCCACAAAAGGTTTGAAAGTGGGAGTCACTGCCCCATTGCTTTATGTGGTGAGACCCACTTGAGCTTTGGATCGGCATAATTTCCAGGCGAAGACTTAAATTGAACTCTCCAAATGGATGGACCGTGTGGATATAACATATGATGGGCCCACAGATTTTTTTAGGTTAACACCATTGAAGTCGGTCTTATTGAGTAAAGTCTCTTGGGCCCACTATGAATGTATGTGGTTTATCCACCCAGTCCATCCGTTTTTCCAGCCCATTTTAGGGTTGACCTTAAAATAAGCATATCCAAAGCTAAGTGGACCAAGCCTTAAGTAACAATGGGAATAATGATTTCCACCGTTGAATCCTTATGGGGCCCACAATGAAGTTTATTTGTCATCCAACCTGTTCATAAGATCGCACAGACATGGATGAAGGGAAAACATAAATATCAGCTTGATCCAAAACTTCTGTGGCCCCAGGTAACATTTTTTTTTGTGGTGTGGTCCACTTGAGATTCTAATATGCTTCATTTTTTTGGAATACAACCCTAAAATTATCTTTTAAGATGGATGGACAGGGTGGATGAATATATAAATTATGGTGGGCCCTACAGATTTTACTCTCGACATTAAGTGTATAAGTTACTCTTTCCTAAATTTCAACATAGTAGAGCTGGTTTCGCCGGTTTCCACATTTTTTTTCTCACAAACATCCAACGTATGAGGAAACACATATGGACCTTACACTAAGCTACTATATGCTCGACCGCATAGTACCATCTCCCTGTGTGAAGGGGAAGAGATTTTGTAATGAAAGTAACTCCATGTGGGCTGTAGATCCCACAAAAATAGACCAACTTTAGACAATTAAATGGTGTCCAAATGAAGTGATTCTATAGTCATTTAAAAGTTCATCAAATAACATTTCCAACAAGTACAACATCACCCAAATCGAACATGTAATGAGGGAGTTATGACCATTTTCATCATATCTAAGAAAGACAGTGAGTATCGACAAACAACGACGACTTTAGGCCCACTTTTGAAAAAATCAATTAAATGGTGTCTAAATGAGGTGATTCCAGAGTCATCTAAAAGTCCATCAAACTACATTCCCAACGAGTACATGATCACCTAATTAAATGGGACATGTAACGAGAGAGTTATGACTGTTTTCGCTGATATACGCTGACCACCAATAATACTCACTAACTGTCGTCGATATTTGTTCAGTATCGGCGACGATGTCGATATTCGTTAAGTATCGACAACGGTCAGTGAGTATTGATAATTGGCGACGACGGTCAGTGAGTATTGACGATCAGCGGTAGTCAATGAGTATCAACGATGGCTACTAAGTATCAGCGATGGTTAATGAGTATTAGCGACAACTAGTGAATATCTGCGTGTGTATGCATATATTAATTATTCTCGTAAAAGAAATGAGGTTTCTTAAGCTAAACACATGTAAGAGAGAATGTTTCAATATGACATACATTTAAAGTGGTACATGTGTATGTGATCTAATCAATCCATCGAGAGGTCCTAACCATTTAAATGCTCTTATTTGTCCCAAACCCAATTCAAAACCTAGATCCAAAGCCCAGGTGAATGCCCAAACTCGATCAAATTTAGCTATAGATCTTAAAAACTAGACCTCGAACCAAACCTAATTAGCTTGGGTATAGGTACCAACCTAATTAGCTTGGGTATAGGTACCATAGGACATGACCCGAACCTGACTCATTGACTGCCCTAGAAGTAGCCAGATGTAACTTCCACAAAGACCATCAAATCCGAATTGTAGTCTCCATACTTGCCATTATATCAAAGGTCTGGTCTAGGAGTGATCACGGTTCGATTTAGTCTGATTTTAGGGTGAAATTGGAACCGAACTGTTCCCAACGGTTCCAAGATATAAGCGTTTGTACAACATTGTCTCAAAATATAAAATAATTAAAAAAGCTTATTCTACAATTTTGTGTGCAACCTCACCGTGACATAGTGCCTGCATTCATTCCATTCATCCATGTTGCAAAATTCAGTCGGATCCAAAAACAAGTAAGCCACACCACCAAGGAAGGGTTTTGATTGTGGCACCCACTATTTAAAATTTTCAGATTGTGAGTGAACCTTGTTTTTAATATGCCATCCAAATTTATTCATAAGATGCAACCCACGAAGATGAATGAACATCCGAAAAATCAGGCCCTTTCAAAACTCGATCGAGCACACCAAACCACATGTTTTTGGAGGTTTTAGGCATGATTTTATGTGGCATGGACAACCTAAATCAAAACTTGGCATGAGTTTTGGGCTTAGAAGAACACAAAGGGGATACATGATGGGCAAAGTGGCTGTTATGAAGAAATTATAGTGCGTCACATACACAAAATCGTAGAATAAGCTTATTTTACAATAGATGTGGAGGAATTAGCTTAAATGTTTGCATGCATATCATACTTACTCTCCTTTCCTGGAAATTAAATTAGAGGCATGTTTGGAAGATGGAAATTGTTTCCAATTGTTCAGCTGTTTGGATATGGGATCCCACGTTGCCATCATTCTCTTATCCATGGTTAAAATCCCCTATGCAAGAAATAAAATGAATTTTGTCTAATGGACTTGAAGATTTCACTTGCTCTCCAAAAAGGCACCCCATTTTGGAAATCCTATTTCTATAGAGATTATGGAAATTATCTTTGATCATTCAAATCCAAATGAAGTCCACATATGGAAACATGCCTTACTAGGAAGGGTGGGTACCCAAAGGGTCAGTAAACAAACTCTGTTTCAACACTAGATCAGGGGATTGAGTGCCCATCTGGGTACCTGAAATCTTGATATCAAGGGAAATTCTATGAATTGGTGCACCAAAATACTGATGGAGAACTACAAGTTTCCATTTAGGAGAATCTGTAGGTAGATAGTGATTGCAAATGTACAGGGAAGCAAATGGAGCTGCATGCAGTTAATTACTATTAGGAATGGAGGAGTGTCCAGGACTATTTGTGAATACTTTACTTTGGGACCATTCGGCTTTGGTAGTGTTTATTTCTAGTTATCCATAAATTAAAAGGGCACTACTATATTGATTCCTCAGCTCAGGAATCAGGTTGATTTACTGGTCAAGTGGACCTTAACAAGTACACCATTGCGTAAATTTGGCTAAAGTTTTCTAACCCGCCCACCTATTTCTAATATCAGGCCCACCTTCTGAGTGCACTAGACTTACTTTCCTACATGGTCGGACCAACCTGATGGATGGATTGGATCTCAAACATATGTGACAGAAGTGTGGTGCCATGAGCTGTATTGCATCATTGGTGAGCTTAACAAAGAATAGTTATATATTTTGTACCTTAGATAAATAAAAGAAAAAATGAAAAATGAAAAATAAAGAAAACACTTGCATGCCGCATCTTAGTAAACGTACCAAGATTACCTTTCTTTAGGGCAGAAAAGCAACTCAAGGGACATGCAATCCACCTTGTCCATCAGGTACACCACTACTTGTTTGGCTATGATCCCAAAAATCAGGCTCATTAATCAGTAAACACTCAGTTTAGCCACCCTATAAAATTATTCTTATCACCTTTAAATTTACGTGATATGACCCACTTAATTTTAATTTCTGGATTACAGTAATTTTTAGACATTTCTTTCCCCTTGATGAGAGCACATTCGATGAATGGGTTGGATTACAGACAATCACCACGGTCTGCTTACACATAATGCACGGTGAACGTGTCCTGTCCATCCATTTTGCTAGATCATGTTAGGATATCACTAAAAATGAGGTAGATCCATAATTCAAGTGGGCTATATGACAAGAAACAGAGGATCGAACGTCCATCATTAAAACCTTGGTAGGGGCCATAGAAGGTTTGGATCAAGCTAATATTTTTGTTTTTCCAATTCATCTCAATTGGAATGAACTTATGAATGATGTGGATAGCATGCAAACATCATGGTGGACCCACCTAGCTTCCTTTCTGCGAAAGGCTTTTGCAAACAATCTGCATTCATTTCTGAGCAGGATCTTGTAGAGGTGTGAATAGCCCAAGTTAGGGTCGGGCCAAGCTCTGTCCTAGCCCGACCCGCATGTTTCATTCAAGCCCGAACTAGACCCAGGCCTGGCCCAAAGTTTTTATATGAGGCCCAACCTAAGCCCGGCCTTGATCTCTAAAACAATGAGAGAGAGAGAGAGAGAGAGAGAGAGAGAGAGATTACCACTTTAATAGAGATTTCTCTATTTCCTCCTCTTCTTCCATAATTGTCATTGGCCCGTTGTTGTTGCAATGGCAATAAGGGCGTGTAGGGATGGCAGCATGGGTGTAACTAAGTTGGTCTTCTGATAAAGCAAAGAGAGATAAGAAAGATAAAAAGAAGAATAAAAAGGGGCAGTGAGAAGAGAGAAGTCACCTTGCCGGGCATGCAAATGGAGTTTTTATACTTCTCTTCTAGTGGGAAATTTTTGTTTGGACGAGGGTTTTTCTATTTTTATAAATTTTAAAAGTTTTGAAAACACCTTGAGACAAATGTGTGTGTGAGAGAGAGAGACCGGATAAGGTTGACAAGACTTTCAAGCTTGGCGTGATTCATAAACGGGCTTACATTATAAGCCTGAGCTGAGCGCCATCAGGACTAATCTCTAGCCTAAGCCTGGCATAAGCAGGCCAGGCCCGAAGCCCGTGGGCTAACCTGGCCCATTGCTGTGCCTAATCTTAATGGAACCAAGTTAGCAAGAATACATCCTGTCCCTGTGGTTTTGGCGTGGCCAACCTAAGCTTTGAAAGGCCTGCGTTATGGTATGTACCTTCGCCCCTGTGGTTCTCATCAGATGAATGGTTGGCAATGGCCCCCTTTAGGGAGGTGGTTGGGGCATTGGGGAGCACACAGCGCAGTATCAATCCCCTTCTTTAGCGTCCTATTACGAGCATTGGATTCTTTGATCTCCCCATTTGCAATATTGAGATTATGCCGTTCTTATATGGAAGATTTTGGATGGGAAGAATCATAAGTTTCGGTTTGGCGTAATAGACAGTTCAAGCTATTGGTATGTAGATGCCAATTTGCACCTCGGGTTGGATGATAACAGTGTGAAAACGGAGGGTGAACTGATAAAACACAAAGCAGAGCCATTTACGCCTTCTCTGGTTTCAAACTTCAAGGGTCTAAACAGGTCATTCGTGATGACAGTGAGTCAGTCCATATCTTCGATTAGATGGCTCAAGTCCTCCCATAGGGAGATCACAACGCATTCCAGGGGTTCGATTACAAAAATTCAATGGAGTTTAGAGACAATGGTAATCAGCAGGTTGTGAATTAGACCATAGACACCACTTACAGTGTGTACGCCATACACCGGCCTCGGGATGCATACTTGATCCAAGTGCTTCGGAGGTTTCCTCTTTATCTGTATTCGGGCATTGTTGATCACGTTAACGGCAGCTACGCTTTGCTTGCGAACATCTCGTTGGGATTCTTCGAGGATCAGTTTTTGGGGGTAGGGCCGGATTTCTCATTCAATGGATGTGATTAGCTGTCGTGGGTGATGCCTGTGGGTGTAATTCGATGTTAGTGGGTGTAAATGGCTGTTAATCATTTGAACAATTACCTACTGTGCATTTGAGATTTGTAGGCCTGACGATGATGTTTATGTGGAATCCAAACCATGCACCTGCATGGGTCAATCCCCCATGTCAGGCCTACATTACAAAATCCAGCCTCATGCATAGCGCAGGTGAGCCACACCTTCAATCATGATTGATTTGTGTACCTTATGAGTGCTGTATTATGAAGTATGTACATCCATACTTCATATATAAAAGTCAGTTCAATTTAGAGCGGCAGAGTACAAATTGAACCCTCTCCTCCACTATTGTGCATCTTTTCATCTCATTTTCTCCATTCTCATTTAAAACTCTCCAAAAATTAATTCTGATTTTTACCCAAGTTGATTTTCCATTTATGGTTGCATCAATCGATCTTTACTGATTTCTTTGAGGGCTTGTTCTTCCTTGAATCAAATGGCTATGATGAATATGATTATTTGGAAGCAGAGTTGTGATTTTGAGAACTAGGAGGTCGTTATTTAAGTATATATCATTTGTTAATGAGCTTAGTAGTGCATCCAAACACAGCCTTGGGATTTATTAAAATTAAACATAATCTTACTAAATGAAATCACCAAAGCTTTTGGAAGCATGATATGAATCACAAGCAATCCATATCCAAGGGTACCAAAGATAACGTATGTGGTAATATTCCCATTGGAAAAGTTCGAAACATATGAAATTGCTGTCCGGTGAATGAGAATACTTCCGACTCTCCAATTTTGATGGCCCTGCTCTTGAGCTGATCTTTCATGTCAGTTTAGGAAACCATGTGACACTGACGAATTCTAGCCCAATATAAATGAATTTTCCAACCGCTCTCACCATTTGTTCCATCCCTTGCATGATGGGATGTTTCTTCTTCATGTGTCAAAGGAGAGTTCAAATTGGGTGAGGTCAAGTGCCCGAAATTCATCAGAAAGTGGGCTTCCACGCTAGTCTGTTTTGACAACAGCCGGGCGCCTGGCGGTCAAGGTGACCGGGCGCCCGAAGCCCTGGCCGGGCGCCAGACCATGTTGGTCCGGGCGCCCGAAATTGGTCTGTTTCTCGGTTTTTTGTTGCTGGACGTTTTTGGGTTTGGCCGGGAGCCCGACGGTCTGGTGACCGGGCGCCCGACCCGACGCGGACTGCTTGTACGCAGTTTCCTATTTGGGCTCTAATTCTTTCGTTTTCGTACTTAAGGCGTTCCAAAACGAGATTAGGATATCCCATTGTGTGGTTTACACGTCCAAGGTGAGAAAGAGAGAAAAAAGAGGAAGAGAGAAAGAGAAGAGAGAGAAAGATGAAGCTTGTAGAAGGGAGAAGTTGCTTGAAGAGGGATTCTTCTGCGCAACCGTCGTCTCAGCCCTTCTACGTCCTCGGGATCGGTGAGATCACTCTACTTTTACTATTCTCTTGTTGTTTATCCATCTTAAGTGGGTGAGGAAGGTTTGATCCAAGCGGTGTGTGCTTGAGATCGGTTGTAACAGTTCCCTGAGATAGCGGATTGTTGATCTGGACTAGGTCCCGTGGTTTTTACCTCTTTAGAGGGTTTTCCACGTAAAAACCCCTTGTGTTCATGTGGTTGATGTTTATTCTTGATTATTGCATTAGCATTGTCCATAATTCTAGTGTATTGGGGGGGGGAGATCCGAGGGTTGTGTGAAACGCACCCAACAAAGTGGTATCAGAGCGTTCGGGTTGTTTGAACGGAGTGGGATCGGTTCTGAATTATGGAAGGTGGCTCATCAAGGATGATCAGCCTCAATGGTTCTAACTGGACCATATGGAAGGCTAAGATGGAGGACTTGCTTTATTGCAAAGACTTGTATGCTCCAATTCTAGGCATATCGGCGAAGACAGAGGGTATGTCAGATGATAATTGGAAGAAATTGGACCGGAAGGCGGTGGGGTTCATTAGACAATGGTTGGATGATTCGGTTTTTCACCATGTGTCTACAGAGACCTCAGCCGCTAGCCTATGGCAAAAATCGCAAGGGCTGTATGAGAGGAAGACAGCCGGCAATAAGATATTCCTGATAAGGCGACTTGTGAATCTCAAGTTCAAAGATGGTGGTTCTGTGGCTGAACACATGAATGAAGTCAGCAACATTGTGAACCAGCTCTCCGTCATGAAGATGGTCCTGGATGATGAACTTCAGGCTTTGCTACTGCTTAGCTCATTGCCTGATAGTTGGGAGACATTGGTGGTGTCTCTGAGGAGGAAAGAACAGAAAGAGCGGCAAGGCCCGAGATAAATTAAGAGGCAAGTCAATTGTCAGGAAAGATATTGAATACTAGAATTGTGACAAGAAGGGCCACTATAAGCATGAATATCACAAGAAGAAGAGTGACAAAAAGGATAAAGGAAAGGAGAAGGAAGATGAATCGGATTCTACTGCGGTCGCCTCAGATGGTGATGTTGTTGTTATTCTTTCGGCAGATCACGATACTTGTCTCACGGCTTCGAGTCAGGACATTGACTGGGTGATAGACTCGGGAGCCTCATTTCATGCGACTCCACGCAGAGATTTCTTCACAAGCTACAAGTCAGGTGACTATGGGACAGTGAAGATGGGAAATTCTGGTGTTTCGAAGATCGTAGGGGTCGGTGATATTTGTTTGAAGACCGATGTGGGCTGCACATTGGTTCTCAGGGATGTGAGACACATTCCAGACCTTCGCCTCAACTTGATGTCAACGGGAAGGTTGGATAATGATGGTTATGAAAGCCGGTTTGTTGGTGGGCGCTAGAAGCTCATCAAGGGTTCGATGATCGCAGCCAAAGGAAAGAAGTGTTGCACCCTTTACAAGGCAAGTGTCAGTGTGTGCAATGGTGGATTGAACGCAGCGAAAGATTCAGCTACTGACATGTGGCACAGGCATCTAAGCCACATGAGTGAAAAAGGGCTTCAACTACTAGCGAAGAAGCGGCTCCTTCCAGATGTGACAGGTATACCTCTCAAAACTTGTATTAACTGTTTATCTGGGAAATAGCATAGAAGTTCTTTTATTAAAACTACTTCTCATATTAATAAAGACCATGCATTAGATTTGGTTTACTCTGATGTTTGTGGTCCTATGAGGACAAAAACCTTGGGTGGGGCATTGTATTTTGTCACTTTTATAAATGATGCATCTAGGAGGGTTTGGGTGTATGCTTTGAAATCCAAGGATGAGATCTTTGGTGTGTTTAAACTGTTTCATGCTATGGTCGAGAGAGAGAGACAAGCAGATCATTGAAGTGCATCCGTACTGACAATGGTAGTGAATACATAGGTGACTTCCACGAGTATTGCAAGTCACTGGGTATACGGCATGAACAATCGGTTCCCAAGACCCCCAGCATAATGGTGTGGCTGAGCGAATGAATTGCACCATTGTAGAGAGAATCAGATGCATGTTATCCCATGCAAAGTTGCCCAAGATGTTCTGGGGAGAAGCAATGCACACGGCGGTGTATTTGATAAACAGGTCTCCATCAGCCCCGTTGAATGGAGAAGTACCTGAGAAGGTGTGGACTGGACGTGATCCATCGTACAGTCATCTCAGGGTGTTTGGATGCAGGGCATCCGTTTACGTACCAAAGGACGAGAGGTCCAAGCTCGATATGAAGATCAGGCAGTGTGTGTTCTTAGGGTACGGTGATGAGAAGTTCGGTTACAGGTTGTGGGATCCGACCGAGAAGAAGCTCGTCAAGAGCAGAGATGTGGTTTTCATTGAAGATCAGTGTATAGAAGACATTGAAAAGCCAGAGAAGACCTAACCCAGTTCAGGTGAATTGGAAGACATGGATCCGATTACTCCTCTCGTGGTGCCTGATGATGGGGGAGTACAGCAAGGTGCAGAGGAGAGGGAGTTCCTGAAGAAGATGGACAGGGGGAGCAGCCCCAACTTGATCCACCTGTTGAGCCACAGGTGAGGAGGACATCAAGGGACAGACATCCATTCAAGAAGTACTCGCCGCATGAGTACATTATGCTCACTGATGGGGGAGAGCCAAAAGACTATTCTGAGGCTCTAGCCGACGAGCATAAGGGGGAGTGGTTGAAAGCTATGCAAGAGGAGATGGAATCCTTGCATAAGAACTACACCTATGACATGGTGAACTTGCCTAGAAAGCTCTGAGCAACAAGTGAGTGTTCAGAAAGAAGAATAAGCAGAAGAATTCACAGACAAGGTACAAGGCCAGACTTGTGGTGAAAGGGTTTGGTCAGAGAAAAGGGATAGACTTCGAGGAAATACTCTCACCAGTGGTGAAGATGACATCCATACGGGTGTTGCTTGGATTGGCGGCTAGCATGGATCTGGAGATAGAGCAGTTAGATGTCAAAACTGCCTTTCTCCATGGTGACCTGGAAGAAGAGATCTGCATGCGTCTACCAGAGGGGTTATCAAAGGCAAAGAGCATATGGTGTGTAGGCTTAGGAATAGCTTGTATGGGCTGAAGCAAGCTCTTAGGCAATGGTACAAGAAGTTTGACTCGTTCATGTTGAAGCATGGATATGACAGAACGGAGTCGGACCACTGTGTGTTCACTCGCAGGTTCTCAGATGGTGATTTCTTAATTCTACTATTGTACGTTGATGACATGCTCATCATGGGAAAAGACATCAAGAAGATTGACAGGCTGAAACAGGAGTTGAACAAGTCTTTTGCGATGAAAGACTTGGGCCCGGCCAAACAGATCCTAGGAATGGAGATAATTCGTGACAGAAGCAGCAGGAAGCTTTAGCTGTCATAAAAGCGGTACATTGAGAAAGTCCTAGAGCGGTTCAACATGAATGCAGCGAAGCCGGTTAGTACTCCACTGGATGGTCACTTCAAATTGAGCGACAAGCAATGTCCCAAGAGGAAGACGGAAGTGGAAGAGATGCGGAAGATACCCTACGCGTCAGTGGTAGGAAGTTTGATGTATGCTATGGTGTGTACGTGCCCAGATATAGCATATGCGGTTGGTGTTGTCAGCCAGTATCTTGCCAATCCTTGTAAGGAACACTGGGCAGCGTTGAAGTGGATACTGCGGTATCTGAAAGGCTCATCCAGGTTGAGCCTATGCTATGGTGATGGAAAACCTGTGTTAGAAGGCTACACAGATGCAGATATGGCAGGTGACATAGACTCCAGGAAGTCTACATCGGGGTTCATATTCATGTTTGCAGGGGGAGCGGTCTCTTGGCAGAGCAAGCTACAGAAGGTCGTAGCATTGTCGACGATAGAGGCCGAATACATTGTGGTTACAGAAGCATGCAAAGAGATGCTTTGGATAAAGAGGTTCCTACAGGAAGCAGGATGAGCACGTGGTCTATTGCGATAGCCAAAGTGCTATACACTTGAGCAAGAATCCAAGTCAACATTCCAAGTCGAAGCAAATAAAGATTCGGTATCGCTAGATCAGGGATACTTTGGAACAGAAGGTGTTACCGCTTGAGAAGGTCTATACGGATGATAACGGGTCAGACATAATGACTAAGGCTTTGCTCAAGGGCAAGTTTGAGGTTTGTAGAAATCTGGCTAGCTTGAAAAAGGCGAATTTCTCCTGAGTCGGAAAGGGGGAGATTTGATGGGACGTTTCCTCCTCATGTGTCAGAGGAGAGAGTTCAAATTGGGTGAGGTCGGGTGCCCGGACCATTTACTGGCCGGGCGACCGAAATTCATCAGAAAGTGGGCTTGCACGCTGGGCTGGTTTGACAACAGCCGGGCGCCCGGCGGTCAAGGTGACCGGGCACCTGATGCCCTGGCCGGGAGCCCGAACATGTTGGTCCGGGCGCCCGAAATTGGTCTGTTTCTCGGTTTTTTGCTGCTGGACGTTTTTGGGTCTGGCCAGGCGCCCGACGGCTTGGTGACCGGGGGCCCGACCCGGCTCGGACTGCTTGTACGCAGTTTCCTATTTGGGCTCTAATTCTTCCGTTTTCGTACTTAAGGTGTTTCAAAACGAGATTAGGGTATCCCATGTGTGGTTTACACATCCAAGGTTAGAAAGAGAGAAAAAGAGGAAGAGAGAAAGAGGAAGAGAGAGAAAGAGGAAGCTTGTAGAAGGGAGAAGTTGCTTAAAGATGGATTCTTCTGCGCAACCGTCGTCTTAGCGCTTCTATGTCCTCAGGATTGGTGAGATCACTTTACTTTTACTATTCTCTTGTTGTTTATCCATCCCAAGTGGGTGAGGAAGGTTTGATCCAAGCGGTGTGTGCTTGAGATCGGTTGTAACAGTTCCCTGAGATAGTGGATTGTTGATCTGGACTAGGTCCCGTAGTTTTTACCTCTTTAGAAGGTTTTCCACGTAAAAACCCCTTGTGTTCGTGTGGTTGATGTTTATTCTTGATTATTGCATTAACATAATCCATAATTCTAGTGTATTGGGGGACGAGATCCGAGGGTTTGTGTGAAACGGACCCAACATTGCAGACTGCCCAAATTGAGGCCTAACTAATCACCTGGACAAGATCGACCCATTTCTTCATTTACTAGTGCGGAGGCAGCGGAACAGTACTTTAGGCCGATGAGTTTTAGGTGCTTGAAGTATGGATTAGCTTGAGAAGAGCAGCTTCTAAGATTCGATCAGAGAATCAAAGGCAGATTGACTCTATTGAGGAGCATCTAGCATAAAATTGAACCCATCATGGTGCATGTTAATAAGCTGTGATTGCATTATCTTGATTTCAAACCCTTGGGCAGAGTTGATAAACTAAAGAAATTCTATCTTCTGTTGTGATAGATTTTGTTTCTTGTAGAGCTAGAAAGGATCTCTATTGCTATCAGTGGCAGAGTTACTTCGATTCAACTGTAATATCAGGACCAAGAAATGCACCCAAAAACAGTAAACATGAGTTGGGCATAGTAAAAACCAAGAAAAGTCTCGCAGTGAACGGCACACACACACATGATTGGACTTCTGGGATGACCAAAGCCCAACATAAATTGTGTGACTCGCAATGATCATGGCCCACTTTGATTTAGCTTTGCGTCTTCCCTTTTTTATAGATTACTTAGAAAAGGTCATAGCTTCCTGACTGAATTATCATCAGGCCGAACCCTGTGAAGGGTTTGTAGAAGATTATTCTACTAAAGGGAGAGTGAGGCCCAGTACATCATATCTTTCTGGAGCGTCTTTGTCCCAAAAATCAGCCCGATCAAAAAAATCAATTGGATTTGGGCCCACGGCCCTGCACGCCGTGCTGTAGAAAAGCTCATTTTAGTAGAGGAACTGGCCTCATTTATTTTTGGTATTATCTTTGGGGCAGCACTGTGTGTGTCCCACTTGGATGAGGGGTCACACCAAGTTTAAGCCATATCCAAAACTCAAGTGGGCCTCAACAAGCGCTTTTAGATGTTTTAGGCATGATTTCACACTGTTTCAAATGTTATAACCCACTTGAGTTCCGAATACAGCGATATCCTATAAGCTAGAAGGGACCACTAAATGCCTGTTGTGGATATACACATTACATTGGGACGTACGTAGCTCAACATCATAGATTCCCATGTGGTCAAGCTGTGTGGGCCCCACCATGATGTGGATTAGACATCAATCCCATCAGTCAGATGTACTATTCCATGGTGGGCCATGAGCTTAAAAATCAAGTCAATCCATGACTTAGGTGTGCCCACCAACTGCTTTTAGATGTTTTAGGCATGTCTTCACATGGTTTCAGATGGTATGGCCCACCTGAGTTCGGTATAGGGCTGATTTTTGGGATATCCCATTACTTAAAGGGGACCCATCAAATGCACAGTGGTGATGTCCAATCCACATCATGGTGGGCCCCACCCAGCTTGACCTCATGGGAAGTCCCATGAGGTTGACCTCATATTACCATTTCCCACACACATGCGCTCACACACAAACATACACATACACTTGATACGTGGGCACATAGAAATTATGCACAAGGCATACATTAACTCAAACTAAACGGACCAAATTGAAAGTTAGATGGGTGGAATAATCCTAACATTTTTGGTGTGGACACTTATTTGTTAAAATAAGACCATTGGATATTTTCACTTTTATCTATCTAATAAATGCCCTCCAATCCTATAATCAGATAACAAACTACAATTTTTTTCGCAATGTGTCTGAACAGGGCTATTCGTTGTGAGACCAACAAACCTGTCCTTTCCACACCATGCTGTACTAATTCTCCCCGCAAACCTCCATTAATATTTCTTCCAATGGAAGAAGTGTCAAGCGCCTATCAATTCATATTTCCGGATGGAAAGAGGTAGTTGTAAGTGCACTTATTGGTATTCACCATCAGAGACTACCATGGTTTGATAATCTTAACCATCTTGTTAGTGGTGAATCAACATTTTTTATTAGCGTGTGTATGACTCATTGGATGAATGCTTCATCAGACTAATATCAAGTTGGAAGTTGGTAGTTTAGTAGCTAAACTAGTTCCTTAAGAATAAAATATCATTTTAAAACTTTTGCATAAAGTATATTACTGATTAAACATCTTTCTAACCTATGGTATTCTTATTATAATGAGATGATGTCTTTTTCTTATTAAATCTATGATATAATTTCCCTTCGCCCAACACATGATTAAAAAAAAAAAAAAAACAACAACACATCTTCTCATATAATCACTATTAATACAAGCACACTTTTATGCCAAGGCTAAATATATTGAGAGCTTGTTTAGAAAAGCATTCAACAAACTAATTTTATTTTGAAATATTTCTCAACATAACTATTAATAATAATTTAGTAATGCCTAAAGTAAGATGAACCTTCATCTAATATTTGCGACCTAACTTGTCTGTATTGGTGAATCCCGACCCCAAGATAAAAGTCTTTGATTGTATGCATTTCTGCAACAACATCTCTCATCCACATTCGTTCTCCTAGAGATTCTGCAGAGCACAACACGCCAATTTTGACCATTGAAATCAAGCATTCATGCATTCTATTTCTTCTATCGACATGATTTTCATTGTGTTGAGTAACTTCAGCTTCTTCTTCAAGTTGTTGTGGATCAACAATCTCCATTACTTGTTCAGGCAAAGCCAACTCAACAAAATGATGAAGGCTTAAATTGTCTTTAAACATGTCGTCGATTGGCCCCTTTCCAATGATCATCTCCAATAAAAGGATTCCATAGCTGTAAACATCTCCTTGGGTAGATGCTTTACTGCTCATCCTATACTCTGTAATTTATGCATCTCATATTAGAATGTAAGTGGCCATTTAGATAAATAATATCAAAGGTTGAATTTTAAGAGAGAGACGAGGGAATATTCTATTTAAACAAGTAATTGACAATTTTGTTATTCTAAGTATCCAAATTTTTAACATCAATAGTGTGCTGTGAGCTTGTAAGTTCTTGCAAAGATGTTTTACATTAATTAAACAAGACTCTAGTAAAATGAAAGAACTCGACATCTCTATCATTAAGTGAACATATCAATTATTGTTGTGATTTTATGTATACACATATCTTAACTAAAGACATTGTCACAAAAGAATTCTTTATACCTTATTATGGTATATGATTCATGTGTAACACATGTCTTAACTAAAGATGTTATCAAAAAAGAATTCTTGATAACTTGTTATGGTGTATGATTCATGTGTAACACGTCTTAACTAAAGATGTTATCAAAAAAGAATTCTTTGCAGCTTATTTGGTGTGATTCATGTATGGTGGAAGTGACTACTGCTTGCTACATGTAGATCTTTAAGATAACTAGATTTTGATGCCACCAAGTTTGAATCTTGCTGCATGTGGGTCCTTCAAATCTGAGGTCATTTTTTAGCACTAGGATCCAGATGAAATTGGGTTCAGGTATCCATCAGGTCCTTATACTTTTGTTTTGATTTAGGCTCAGGTTAGGTCTAAATTTGGTCCAAGTCAAGTACTTGACTACCCCCACCCAATTCATGGATTAGATGGTTCTCATGTACCACTTTTAATATGTAATAGGCTTCCATATGCACTTGTAGACTCATTCAACGTGGTGTAATACGCAACCTGGGTCATATGGACCTCTTGTTTAGATTAGATGAAGGATTGGGCAAAAAATGACGCTGTTTTGCAACTTAGGTGGGCTCTGGTCAAAATCAAGGGTAATCATCCCCTCCCATTTTGTTGTGGCCTAACTGATTTTTGGGCCGTAGGACTTTCATAGTGTTTGGATGACATTTCACCCGACCATTCAATTTGTCCCACCATGAAAATTGAATGCCTCTAAAAAAGAACAATTAGAAGATTTATTAGTGTTCCTCATTCATTGAACAAGAGTGGCCTACTTGATCACAAGAATGATTTGGCTAAGGCAACACGCTTGCTAGAGCCCACCTGAACAGGCTTGGGTCATATGTGGGGCATATTAAAACCTAAGTCATTCAACAAGTGGGACCCACTATAAAAATACCAGAACCAATACAGTAAGAAGTTCTATTATTCAGCCAAATGTATGGGAAATTTTGAAAGATTTGAAAAACATCACTAGTGTTTCATTTTAACCCAAAAGCATTATGTTATCCCAGTCCATGCTTGAAATGGCCCTAGCTCATGGATGGCTATGATTTTATGAGCTATGATTTTATGAGTGTGTGCCACAATAGCAGGTGTTCCATTGTGGTACATGCGCCACCTAGCTAGAGAATCCATCCACCTAATGATCCATGCAACTTTACATTGAGAAATTTGACATTGTAAGCATACTTTTACGTACAACAATTTCTCTTGCCCGTGTCATTTATGTAAAAAATCCATTTATGTAAAAAATCCAAGCCCGGAAACGGATTGCCTACTGAGTAAACTCTATGGGGTCCCCCATTATTTATGTATTTTATCCACTCTGTCCATCCATTTTCTTAGATAATTTTATGGCTTGAGACAAAAAATGAAGCATGTCTAAAGCTCAAGTGGACCAAACCACAGGAACAGTGTGAATTGAACGTATACCATTGAAGAATTCTTGGAGGCCACATAAGCTTTGGATCAAGATGATATTTGTTTTTTCCCTTCATCCATGTCTGTCTGAGCTTATGAACAGGTTGGATGACCAATATACATCATTGTGGGCCCTAAAAAGGTTTCAACAGTGGAAATCATTATTCCCACTATTTCCTGTGGTCTGGTCCACTGGAGTGTTAGATATGCTTCAATTTTGGGCTCAACCCCTAAAATGAGCTAGAAAAACAAATGGGCGGCGTGAATAGACCACGTACATCCACAATGGGCCCAACAATGTTTACTCACTACGATACAAGTGTACTGAGTAACTCAGTAGGCAATCTGATTTCATGCATAGGGTGGGATGCACCATAAAGACGACCTCAGATAAAAAAAGAAAAAAACAAAAAAACAAAACCAAAATGGCCCACTCACCAAGCAATTTGAACTCTCAAAATTATGGAAGAAAAACATGGTCTAACTAACAATATGACTATGGTTCACCTAACATCTCCATTGGTCTAATGTTCACTTTATAGCATAACCACCTTTTATATGGCTCATATTTTCCACACAAGTGATAAAGTAATCGTTGGAAAAGAAAGCATTGCATGCAAAGCATGTGAAAATGGACAAGCAACATTATCCCGTGTGGGAACATTTCTCATCTAAATAAATATACAGTCACTGCGTTAATTGGTATATATGCTCATTAAAGCCTTATTATAATTTTCTACCTATTAAAAATAAGAAGTTTACTCCACAGCTGGCAAAATAATGCTAACATGCCTCTTAAAACTACCCTGATGAGTGGACCAACCTTACTTTTGTGCATGGTTGTCTTCATGCTCAAGCTACCTTGTCCCACACACCCAAGTAGGCACGTGTAAGGTACTTATGTGTGGACCGTAACTTATGGTCGAGAGAGAGAGGGTGATGGTCCCACAAGACCATCCTTACAATCAAAGGAGTTGGTGGCTCAGGCGGGCCCAACTATAATGCTGATGTGAAATCGACCCTGACCTCCTGGCGAGTCACCTTGTTTTAGGTCTAAAATTTATAAATCAACATCATTCATAATTCAAGTTGACCATACAATTGGAATTGGAATCCGTGTATAGGGCAACACGATCACCCTACAAATTGTTTGCCTTCTCAGGGCCTAACTGAATTGTAGATGGACCTATTTTGGGCCCAGGCCTAATTTTAGTTTCCATCTAAGGTTGGATTGGATTTCATATTACTATCGCAGTGGGTGTTATAAAAATCAAGGTTGGAGTCTCTCCTAACATTTCCTTTTGGTGTGTCCCACTTAAATCACAGGTCAGTCTGATTTTTTGGCCCTTGGCCTAACTCATGGTGGGGCACACCTGAGATGGCCCCTACTTTGGTGGCAGGTCCAGTCTCCAGCAAACAGGACACCCAATAGATCCCTTCATTCCAACTGAACTAGTTTGAGCAACCTCAGATGAGAACCTTGCAGCCCAAAATCATGTCATCATCAAGAAGAATGTTGCTCGGCTTTAAATCTTGATGAATGATTGACGTTTGGCAATGATTATCTAAATAATCCAATGCAGAAGCCACATCTATGGCTATGTTTAGCCTTTGAGTAAACTTCAAGTTCCTTCTCAGCTGGTCATGACCATCTTTGTGCAACCACTTCTCTAGACTTCCATTGTGCATGTACTCGTAGACTACAGCTTCAAAATCATCACCCTTAAAATCAATGCTTGAGCAACAAGTTAAAATCTTAACAAGATTCCGTTGCCTAATGTTTCTCAAGGCTTCGCATTCAGCCATGAAGCTCCTTAAAGCTCCTAGTTGTTGAAGGTGGAAGACTTTCACTGCTGCCATAGTTCCAACACGATCTAAAATCCCTTTATATACAGCGCCAAAACTTCCCGTACTGACCAAATTGGCAGAAGAGAACCCATCTGTTGCTTTAAAGAGTTCCGCATAAGATACCTTCACAAAAGGATCGTCTGCAGATGGCACAGCAACAGCATTAGGCTTCCTTCTTGACTTTCTTACCTGATAAAGAGCGGTAAAGAAACACAATAATAAAAAAAGACACAGGGCAACACCAATTATCAAGAATTTTACTTTCCAAGCAAGAGACTTCCCCTGTTTCTTGGAAGCTTAGCTAGAGCAGAGGCAATTTTAATTCTTGAATACCCCTACAACGCTTACTATTTCCAATCACTGAAACTTGACTGGCATTTCCAAAGACCCCTTGTTTTGGTAATTCACCCTCAAGATCATTGAAGGATGGATTTAGATACTCTAAAGCAAGCTCCTCCAGGTATTTTGGAATCTCCCCAGAAAAAAAAATTGTTGCGTGAAAGATCCAGGATTCGACCACACTATTCAAAAAAGTGTACAGAGCAACTCTTACCCTTCAAGCTATTTCCCTCCATTTGGTCCACCTAAATAATGTGTGGGTCTGATGTTTGGGCTTTAGGTATAATTTTTGGTGCGAAAACTAATGATTAGAATAGATTTTATATAATCATCACAGTGGACTCTGATAATGTAAGGGTAGACCTCTCTCTCACATTTTTTCCCTTAGGGCCTGTTTGGATATTGATTTGGTAATGTATTGTTGTAAGTGGAATCCCCGTTACATCATGGGTTTCATAGAGTTTAGCCCGTACTAAGTAATGCATATGCACCCGTTTGGATTAGTAAGGTATAACTGTAGTCACCACATGAAGCAAGTAAATCATTTGTTTGAAAATGAAATAGATTAGGTGGTACATAAAACACCTTACCTTTACTACATGGGGCCCACCCTGATGAATGTGTTGTATATCCACGTCGTCCATCCATTGTTCAGCTACTTTTAGGACATTATCCCAAAAATCAAGAAGATCCAAATATCTAGTGGGCCTTGGGAAGTTTTTGATTGTAGGCATTCAATCACAAATATTTCCTGTGGTGTGGTCCACTTGAGCTGTGGATCTATCTCATTTCTGGGATTGATCCTTAAAACCATCTGAAAAAATGAATAGATGGTTTGGATATAACACATATATCATGATGGCCCCACAAAACTTGATGATGTCAACTCACCACTGTGGTCATTGTGTGGCACACTATACCGATCTGGTGCAGCTTCGGATCCACTAGGGTGGGCGGGATCCCTGACCGTGAGGCCCACTTTGACGTAAGTGACTTATATCCATGCCATACATCCATTTTGAAAACTTATTTTAGGGCACGATCCAAAAAATGAAGCAAATCCAAATCTCAAGTGGACCATAATATAAGAAAAAAGTGGTAATAGACTATTAAAAACTTCTCGTGGACTACCAAAGTTTTGGATCAAACTGATATTTGTGTAGTCCCTTCATGCATGTCTTTGTTACCTTATGGACAGGTTGGAAGGCAAATAAATACTCTGGTGGACCCCCATGAAGTTTCTAATGGTGGGAATTCAATCACGACTGTTTCCTACGGTATGGTCCACCTAAGATTTGGATATGCTTCATTTTTTGGATCATGCCTTAAAATAAGTTTTCAAAATGAATGGATGGTATAGATATAAGGCACATACATCACAGTGAGCCCCACAGGATCCACTGATCGGGGATCCACCAAACCGCGAAGATCTCTGACACGCGGAATTCTGCTAAAGCCTTTCACAGAAGATCTTGCACGAGGAACCTGGGTGGAGCCTACCATTATGTTTGCAAGAAATCCATCCAATTCATCCATTTTTGAGAGATCATTTTAGGAGCCAAAAGTGAGCTAGATCCAACACTCGAGTGATGAGAGGAAAAAGTGGGGATTGAACAATCATTGTTGAAACATTGGAATGGCCACAAATATTTGTATTAGGATAATTTTTTGGGTTTGCAATTAATCCCAATTAGGATGACCTTATAAATGGTTTGGATGATATATAAGCATCAAGGTGGAGCCTAAGATGGTTTCAATAGTACATATTTCTTTCTCCCCATTTTCCTCTTGTGTGGGCCACTTAGTCTTGTATTTGTCTCATTTTTTTTTTTATTGCATGTCCTAAAATATTCTCGCGATGAATGGGGTGGATTTCTCATAAACATCTTGATTCATAAGCGGCATTGGTAGTAAACCAGCGTATGTCCGGCGGAATTCGTCCGGATTGCGTTGGAAAATCAGCCTAATGCATCGATTTGACATCTCAGCTCAAGGGCAGAAAGCAAGCTCACTTCCGGCATAATTCAAACAAAGAATGCGCCTAGTTATGCGTTTAATACCATACGATACAAACTAAAATGGGTTATCCAAACACGCTCTTAGTGTGCCCACTTGAATCACGCTTTCATTTTGAATTTTTGGGCATTGCCATTGCAGAAAATCACAGATCCAACGGTAGGAGTGTATCTTTTATACACATCACAATGGGTCCCTAAAAAATAATGAGTTGGCCTCATGGTAGGGTCATTTAGTACCCAGAAGTCAGGCATAGCGGTGCGTCCCAAGGCGTCCTGCGTCTCGAGATGCCAGGCGTCGTATGTCTAAGCAAAGTGGATTGAGTAACTCGCGTACTGAGTGAACTCTGTGGGGCCCACCATCATTTATGTATTTTATCCACTTCAACCATCCATTTTATCAAATAATTATAGGGCTTGAAAACAAAATATAAGCATATCCAAAGTTAAAGTTGACCACAGTACAAGAAATAGTGTGAATTGAATGTCTACCGTTGAATTTGTTTAGAGGACCACAAGAAATAGCTTTTTATTAAGCTTATATTTGTTTTATCCCTTCATCCATATCTGTGTGATCTTATGAACAAGTTGGATGACACATTAACGTCACTATGGGCCCTAAGAAGGTTTCAACCGTGGAAATCATGATTCCTACTGTTTCATATGTGATAGTCCACTTAAGCTTTGGATATGCTTCGATTTTGGGTTCAATGCCTAAAATGAGCTCGAAAAACGGATGGACAGAGTGGGTAAACTACATACATTCACAACGTGCCAATAGAGTTTACTCGGGGATAAATAATATGCAATCCGTCTGAGAGGGCTACTTTTATAAGAAGTTCAATTTCCAATGAGACTCATTTTTTTAACCTTTTCACGGGAAATTACAAAACTTTTGGTCAGAAATGTTCCTCTGACCACCGTATGATCCACAAAGAGGCAGAAGCCCTCTTGGGCGTTACAAAGGGGCTCCACCATGGGCCCCACCATGATGCATATGTTACATCCTCACTGTCCATCTATTTGGAGAGACCATTCCAGGTGATGAACCAAATAATGAAGCAGATGCAAAGCTCAAGTGGACCTCACCAAAGAAAACAGTGGGGATTGATGTCCTATTAATAAGACCTTTTTTGGCCCACCGTGATGTTTCTATACCACCAAATGGGGGCTTTTTGGAACCACCATGAGCTACCCAATCTGATGGACAAAGCGAATCTTCCATGTGGGGCCCACCCAGGGTTTTATTCCCCAACAAAAAAATAAAAATAATATATGTTGCTGGAGCAAACAACGTCCAGAGGACGTGGCGCGCTGCCCAGCAACGTTCGGGCAGAAACCCCTTTTTGGCGTGAGGGACCGTGGGACCCAACTTGATGTTTGGGTTTAATCCAAACCGTCCATCTATTTTCCCAGCTTATCTTAGGCCATGGGCCCAAATATGAGCCATACACAGATTGTAAGTGGGCCACACAGTAGAAAATAGTTGGAGATAGTGACCTCCACCATTGAAACTTTCCTATGGCCACCTTGATGTTTATTGGCCGTCCAACCTGGTCAGAGGTCACGTGTCACCTCTCCTTGCCCATGCATGACCGGGATGAAGAGAAAACACAGATATCAACCTGATCCAAAACCTCTTGAGGCCACACGTGTGGACCTTGCAGGCGGCGTGCTTGTGCACGTTGTCCAGCAGAGGCCCACCTTGATGTAGGCATTTTATCCATGCTGTCCATCCACATTGTCAGCTCATTTTTGGGCAGGAGTCCCAAAAGGAGAATGATTTAAAGCTGTAGTGGACCCCACCACAGGGAACAACGGTGATTTAACTCCCACTATAGAAACCTCTTATGGGGCGCACCATAATAGATATTTGCCATCTACCCTGCCCATAAGGTCACTTGAACCAGGATGTGGGGTAGGGCCCACAAATGAGGTAGATCCAAAAACTTAAGTGGACCCTGCTGCCCAGGAGGAATCCAAAGTATTAGGGAGGAATCCACACAGCTTAGTAGGAATCCATGGTATTCCAAGGGGAAGCTTAAGTGCTAAGGGGAAATCTATAGTACTCCAGGGGGAGCTTAAGTGCTAAGGGGAAATCCATGGTGCTCGGGGAATCCTAAGTGCTCAAAAGGAACCTCACAGTACAGCGGGCCCCACTATGATGTTTCTTTTCCATCAAACCTTGAGTGTTAAGGGGGAATCCACGGTGCTCGGGGGGATCCTAAGCATTATGATGTTTCTCTGCCATCTAACTTGTCTGTAGGGTAGAGGTGGCAATGGGTCGGGTCGGGTTCCGGTCGGGTCATTTCCACCTCAACCCTAACCCGACCCAAATTGAATTCGGGTTGGATTTTCCTAACCCTTACCCAACCCAAATTAAACCGGGATGGGTCGGGTTGACCCACATTTTAATGATCAACTAACTAATTTGTAGATTAAACTAAATGCATATGACACTAGCATTCAATTGAAAACCAAACCATCCATGTTTAATAGGTACATAAGTGCATATATAAGGAAATGGTACTATGAGGTCGACCCCATGTGAAGTTCCCGTGAGGTCGAGTTGTGTGGGCCCCACCGTGATGTATATTAGACATCCACACCGTTCATTTGGTGGGTCCCTCTAGATCATGGGATAACCCAAAAATTAGCAAAATCCAAAACTCTAGTGGGCCATACCATCTGAAACAGTGTGAAATCATGCCTAAACATTTAAAATCCAAAACTTCATGTTATATGGATCAGCAATTCAAAACAAAACAACTTCACATGCCACAAAAGAAACTTATGCTAATCATAATATTATTAATGAAAGGCTTGAAGGAAAATCCTCACCTTAGGATGGACTTAGAAGAAGAGGGTTGTAGAAGATCCTAGCCATTGGAAAAATATGAGAAAGAACTCTCTTCTCTTCTCTTCTCTCTCTCCCTCTCTCTCTCTCTCTCTCTCTCTCTCTCTCTATAGGGCATGGAGGCTAGGGTTAGGAGAAGGATTTGGAGGTGCGTAGTAGAAATATGGAGAGGGATGTGCACGCAAGGTCTTGTGTAACAACTTCTTGAGGTAGGTTTCTCAAATCTCAATATTCGGATGATCTATGATCAATTCTAATCTGTTCATCTTATTAAGCTCGAAGAGTAGAGTCAGAATACGTAAATTTCTTGATGATCCACATTCTAGATTGGCCGATCCTTGAAAATGGCCTAACGGGTGATAAAATGGGCTTGATCTCAATTAACGGTCTACGCTTGATGATCAGGGCCCAAATTTTGGAAAAGTACATAGTCATGATAGGCAAACAATTGTACAAAGTTTAGTGGTTGATTGATGGTGAGAAATGCATAGATCTGAAATTTCAACTTTTGGCGGAAAAGGAAGGGGCTGGCTTTGTGGTTCAACGGTGTAGGATTATAGATCGGGGTCCAAATTTTGTGTAAACTCGTAGTCATATGAGTATAATAAGTGGTCCAAATTTGAGAAGCGATTGATGGTGAGAAGTGGGTAAATTGAAAGGTTCAGATTTAAAAAGAGTTGGTAACTCGTTAATTTCTAAAACAAGATAGCTTCGCGCACAAGAAAGATGCTTATCAAGGTGGGGCACTCAAATCACACTATTGGTCCATGGTAAAGACAATCCAAGTCACTTATATGAAGAGAAGTATTCGACTACGACTAACCATCTACTTTTCTCACTCGAGGGATATGAAAATCAAGGGTTAAGGGGCTGATTTGACAATTGGACCACTTCTACTATGATTTAAGAGCTAAAATTTGATGTGTATGGTTAATATGTGCCCAAATGCTTAAATCCAGGGTTTTGCGTGAAAGTGATCATCAGAAACTATAATACTTAAAAATGGCATTTTAACTTAAGTTTAACTAATGGCATTTTCGTAATTTATTTGAAAAGTGCGTGATTTTTTAAGTCTGATCTTTGTACGATGTTTATTGTATCATTCTAAGCTACTTTTATAAAGGGTCCCCTATCGGATCTCCTACGGATGTCCCGCTATTCGCAAATCAACGGTAAATGTACGATAATTAATAAAAAAAATAAATTAAAAATAAATTTTAAAAAATTTTCAAATAAATCTCGAAAATCTGGGGCGTTACAAGAGAGGAATGCTCACCTAGGCACTTCTCTCACGAGAAACTCGTGAGCACTTTTTCATGGCTCATCTCACATGATGTGAGCCCAAAATCTAAGCCGTTCATGTGATGCAGCACCCTAAAAAACCCCAAAGGCCCATCTGTCAACTTGATCCAAAACTCTGGTGGCCCGCAGCAGAAAGCAAGAGGCAAATCAAGGGAGGAAATTGTGTCCTTCTTCCATGGCCTACCAAAGCTCTGGAACAAGTTGAAAGATGTACCTTGGGGTTTTTTGGGGTGTTGGATCACGTGGACTGCTTAGATTTTAGGCTCGCGTCATGTGCGATGAGCCATGAAAAAGTGCTCACGAGTTCTCGTGAGAGGAGTGCGCAGGTTAGCATTCCTCTCTCTCTCTCTCTCTCTCTCTCTCTCTCTCTCTCTCTCTCTCTCTCTCTCTATATATATATATATATATATATATATATATATATATATATATATATTGGTAGAATTGGACTAAGCTCAAAACACGACAATTCAGCATACGAGTATGGTCATGGATCGATTATTTAGGATATGAAGCTAAGTCTGCTCGGCTTGGTAAGAGGCCTCCTAGCATGATATCTCCAAATGAGGAAACGTATTCTGGTAGAGATCTACTATATCTCTTCAATAATTATCTATAAAAAAGCCCTCCACATACACTCCAGGTATGCAACATCATAGGTAACCCACAACCATTAAAATTCCCTTTTAGTATCCGTACTAACTTGGGCATCAGAGGGTTGCAAGCCGGGCCAACCGGCGGCGGTCCTAACCTTTCTCAGTGATCGAAGGTCCCTCGATCTACATGGTTCATCCTCATATGAAGATCAGATGGCGAAGAATTCAAGTTGGTCCCTGATCAACATCCGTTGACGATTTTTACCGTCAACAAATTGGCGCCCACTGTGGGGCCTGACTTGTTCTCTTTCTTTCTCACCTGATATTTCACCACATCACATGGATGTCTTCACTGTTCAACTATTGGACATTTCAGATTGTGGGCCATCCACGGATTGTGTTCCATCAATAATAATCTGCAACCCTAGAAGATATGCATCACCAACGTTCCGTCATCCAACAATCTGGACCATCCGAGCAACCAACACTTTCATCAATGGTCAGACTGTCTAGCATGTACATCCAACCTGTCAAAAGGCTATCCAAGCCACCCATATCATACCCTAGTTTTCGCATGGTATCAGAGCATCTTCTCCGATTTAAGCCCGTCACACCTCTACCACCGTGCGACGCCCTTCATAGCTCGTTACAAGCTTTCGGCAGCAACGATCGCTGCTTGCTGCAACAACAGTCCTCAAATAATGCTATCCAATCTCAAGTTGAGAATAGCTCATCCTGCTCCGATTCCGGTCGATCAACCCCTGAATCTCGCTGGAATTAGTTCGCCACTGCAATGCCATCCATTGCAAGTGAAATCACCACCCCGACCTGTGAAACCCATCTCTGCCTTGGTTTCCATCTGCCATTGCCGATCTCAGTCCATCGCGGATGCCCGCCAGTCGCTGACATTGTGAGCAGCACCTGTTCTGTCTCCGCTCAGCCCCACTGGTGGTTGCGCCCTTCCGAGAGCAGCTGAGGGATGCGTCCGCCCCTGCTTCACCTGCGAGAGTAGTGCAAGGCTGTGTCTTCAGCTCCGGTATTGGTGACAGTTGACGACTCCAGCACCATTACCGCCACCGCATCGACCTCTCCTCAGCTGTCCGCCAAAATCTTAGGGTTCTCTAAACCTCTTTCCATCAGCGTGCGCAACCTAACGCGATTCTCTGTCGCTGCAACTGAGAGGATCTCTATCACCATCACCTCCCACCACTGAAATCGAGAGGCACCTGCTCCCTTACCATTGTCATTTATGCCGGCCGGAATCTCCAAGGGCAACGTTTCCGCTTTGTTTTCAAGCAATTAAAAACAACGGCCTCTGCTCCATTGCCCCACAAAAATCGTCGAATTCATCGAGCAATTGCGGGGCAACAACATCCCGTAACAGAATTAAATCAGTGAGTCTCCGGCGGTTGTAACGGAATTGATGATGCAAGTATAGTGTGGGTCAGCAAAGGCCATTCAAATCCCCACCGTGCAAAGATTCAAGATCAATTCCACATGTGCTGCAACACCATCTCTAGTCGTCCATCTCAGTGGGAGTCCAGCTTCAACATCATTTATCATCTTGCGAACGTCTCAAGCA
This sequence comes from Liriodendron chinense, assembly GCA_003013855.2. Lineage (NCBI taxonomy): Eukaryota > Viridiplantae > Streptophyta > Magnoliopsida > Magnoliales > Magnoliaceae > Liriodendron > Liriodendron chinense. The sequence goes on along the minus strand of PVNU02001138.1, from coordinate 61,033 downwards.
TCATCACCGTCCATTCAAAATCTAACAATAGTAGAGCATTCAACAATCCAAGAAACATCCAGATTGGCGGGGTCCACACCTACATCTATTCTCCAGCAATGGACGGCCGTCCATTTCCAAGCAATTGGGTCACACATGATGATCATCCTAGCTTTCAATCCAGCGATTTCGCTGTCCATCATCCGACGGCTCCTTGCACGAGACCAACCTCCATCTGATGGCCAGTAGCCCATCTTCACTGTCAGAGAAGATCAACACCATCCAACTTTTAGCAGATTCACCCCACCATTCAGCTGGGCAATCATCATCCAGAAGCTGGTGGACGACCAAGCCTCACACGTGTGCTTCCATCTCACATGATTAGTTGAAGCCAAGCAGTAATTTAGGACTTCTATCATCATCACCGTCCATCAGATTCCACTGTACAATCTCATGCATCTCCAGCCCATCATCAGTCACCCAACCGAGGACCCTACTACTCTAATCCCATCCAATGTCCAACAATTGCAGAGCCTTGCACCTCCATCAGCAACTGTCCGAGACCAGATGAGCTTCCATCCATTCAAGTCTGCAAAGGAGATCTCAGATCTCCACCATCAACAGTTCAGCAAGGATGGACGTCTTCAACGCGTGCAACTCTTAAAGGACTTGCTGCATCCCACCTCCATATCTAATCAGCATTCAAACAGGTGGGCCATCTTTAATCAACAACCTAGATCAGTAAGGTGGACACCTTCAGCACCAGTGCCAAATCATTATGACCTCATGCCCACATCAATCAGCAGTCCATCACTCCAAATCAACGGTCATTCATCCAATATGGGCCCATCGACATCACCACCGTCCAATTATTGGACTTCCGACCTTGTCCAAGTTCTACCCTAACTACTGGACATTCCAGATCTCAACTTCACTCCATCCACCATCAAGATAAAACGACACTTGGACACTCAGTCCAAACACTCAACCTTGGGTACTTGGGCACGCGACTTCATCCTAAAGGCCCATTCTGAAGACGAGTACGGCCATGTACCGAATATTGAAATATATTTGTTCGTTACCAGGACATGTGCCTCAGCCGCCTCTGGCACACCCATTAGGCCTCGGCCTAAACATATGGCATTCCCTCATTTCGACACTCGGCTTGGCATCGACACGTGGCGCTCGGCCTTGGGCACTCGCCCGCACTTGTCACTCGGCTCGGCCTATTCAGCCTCGTCATTTTGGCACACAGCCTTACGTACTCGCCCTCAGCTCAGCCTTGGGAATTCGGCCTACTCGCCCTCGGATCGACACTCACCTCAGATATTTGGCAGACATCCTTGGCATTGTCTTAAAGGCTTCGACAGATGACCTCCACATAATCCAGACGGTCCCATCTTGAATGCGAGTACAATCATGGTCCGAGTATTGAAATGTATTTATTTGCTATCCAAGAAACTACGCACAGGAGCTCTGTCCCATCGCTATTCATGGCTCACCTGCCTACGCTCGGCAACAAGCCTCAGCTATCTACTGAGACCACATTCGTTGGCTTTGGCTCGACCAAGAGACATACGTGGCAAATCTCTAAGTCAACAAGGCTGACCACGACAAGATCAATAGTCTTAAACGACCAGACTGACAGGCGCCCAAAGGAGTTGCCAGACAGCCAAAGACTATCGACCTCATCAAGCATGCACGTGGATTCGACGCTTTGTTGCCCTTATCCCTAGAGGATACGAGGACTTAGGGAGAATGATAGACGTTCCCCAACCAAGAAAAGGAGGCTTCCGGGCCACATCAATGGAGACTCAGTCGACAGCGACAACTGCCCAAGTGAGGGACAAGGCCGACCAGAGTGTCCCCTGACTGAGGCATTCAGTTGGTAGTAGATGCTACCCAAGCAGGGGACAAGGCCGACCAGAGCGTCCCCTAACTGAATAAAGTTTGCTAGCCAGACAACTAAAAATAGCAAAAACATAGGCTCTGGACACCATCGTCTAAGGGCAATGCTAATTAAGCTTAGCCCACTCAGACGCTTTAATAGTAACCTCTTAAAGTTCCGTGCTCAGACTTTCTGACCACGAAACTTGGAGGACTTTTGTTATTGGTAGATTCGGGCTGAGCTCAAAACATGACAATTCAGCATACGAGTACGGTCATGGACCGATTATTTAGGATAGGAAGCTAAGTCCGCTCGGCTCGGCAAGAGGCCTTGTCTGACACCCTGCTTGGCCTCAGCATTTGGCCCTTGGCTCGGCAAGAGGCCTCGGCGCCTCGGTCTCATCCCCCACCCCCGACTTGGCCTCGGCACTTAGCACTAGGCCTACCCGGCCTCAGCATTCGACATGGTAACCAAGGTGCAAATCCAAAGGAAATCACGTATCTAATTATGATATCTCCAAATGAGCAAACGTATCTTAGTAGAGATCTACTCCTAGCATGATATCTCCAAATGAGGAAACGTATCCTAGTAGAGATCTACTAAATCTCTTTAATAATTATTTATAAAAAGGCCCTCCGCATATACTCTAGGTACGCAACATCATAGGCAACCCACTGCCATTAAAATTCTCTTTTAGTATTCGTACTAACTTGGGCATCGGAGGGCCGTAAGCCGGGCCAACCGGTGGCAGTCCTAACCTTTCTCAGTTATTGCAAGTCCCTCGATCTATATCATTCATCCTTATATGAAGATTAGACGGTGAAGAATTCAAGTTGGTCCCTAATCAACATTCGTTGACGATTTTTACCGTCAACATATATATATATATATATATATATATATATATATATATATATATATATATATATATATATTGAGGCTTTTTTTATAGATTATTTCTATTACACAAATGCTGAAAGAGAAAAATAAATGGATAGAATGGAGTGCAGATTTAAAGCATACATCTTTAAACATCAAAGTAGTTAAGAGTAATGGGATGATGCTTCAGACACGTCCATCAAGTTTATTGAATTGACAGACATTTGAACTGTTCTTAGCAAGGTGTGTAAGATAAAAAAAAAAAAAAAAAACTATGTATTATTTAACTAATAAGAAAATTAGTATATAATAGTCTTAAGGCCCACTGTAATGTTTATTAAATTGACAGAAATGTGGACAATTTCCAGCTGAGTGTGAGAGAAAAAAAAACTATGCATTATTTAACTAATAAGAAAATCAATATATAATAGTCTACTTAACCCCTATATGATTCGGGTCGGGTCGGGTTGAGTCACCTTTAACCCTAACCCGACCCATAAAAATCTGGGTCAAGTTGGGTGAACCCAAAAATTGAATTTAGGTCAAATTTTCCAACCTTAAACTAGAAAAATCCAGGTCGGGTCGGGTTGGGTTAGCAGGTCGGGTTGAATTTTTCCAGGTCTACTGCGTGGCCTGCTGTGGATCCCCCCTGAGAACTAAGGATTTCCCCTGGGCACTACAAGTCCCCCCGAGCACTGCGGTTCCTGGGAAAGTTTGGATGACAAATAGGATGACCTGGATATACAAATAAACATGGTGGGGTCCACAGCAGACCCTACAGATAAGTTAGATGGCAAATAAGCATTACAGTTGGCCCTTGGAAATTTACAATGGTAAGCGCTCAATCACCACTATTTCCTTTGGATGCGGCCCATCCATGATTAGATCAGCGTCATCTTTGGCCCCATGTCCTATAATGAAATGGAAAAGAAGATGGGCAGCATGGATAAAACAAATACATCATGGTGGGACCCATAGGGTGGGCCACCTGTTGGACAGCATGCGCACGCACGCTGCCTAGCCTGGCGTGGAACCCACCTGGGTCACAAAAGTTTTCGATAAAGATGAAATATGTGCTCTCCCTTCACCCATACCCGTCACACAGGTCCGGAAATAAACATCATAATGAACCTTAGGAAGGCTTCAACGGTGGACATCATTGTCCCCACTGTTTTGTGTGGTGTGGCCCACCTGATTTGTATCTGGCTCTTTTTTGGGCCCATGCCCTAAAATGATATGGCCAAATGGATGGGTGACTTGGATACCACACAACATCAAGGTGGGCCCCCACAAAAGTGGGCCACCCTCTGGCTCATGGTAAAACAGATGGACAGCATGGTAAAACATACACATTACAGTGGGCGCCACTACCCATTCGTCCTCATTGGACCTTGGGTGTGACCCACATGCCTTGGATCTGCCGCACTTTGGGTAGCTCCCCAGTGGGTCCCACTGACACATGGCGCCCTAAGTGGGTCCCATACCGATGGATGACAAATAAACATCAAGGTGGGCCTGGAAAAGTTTCAACAATGGACATCCCTGTCGCAACTGTTTGTTGTGGTATGGCCCACTTGAGATCTAGATCTGACCCAAAATGGGGCCCAAAGACTAAAATGATCTGAAAAAAAGGATGGACGGCATGGATGAAACATATACAACATGGTGGGTCCTGCGAGTGGACCACCCGTCCACGCCCAAGAGGGCTTCCGCCTCCTCGTACATGTACGCAGTGCAGAGGGTCAGAGGGGCATTTGGGATCCAAAATTTCCAATTTCTCGTACAAAGGCCAAAAAAGATACACCTCACGAGAAATTGGACTTATAGTAAACATAGCAACACTAGGGGGCTATCGCAGAAAAAATCCCATGGAGGGGAGCCATTCGGTAATGCCCCAGATGCACCTAAGATGGTTCGTCCCTTACCTTATTGCCTACCTTGATGTATTCATTTTGTATCCATGCTGTCCATCTGTGTTTCTAGATAATTTTAGTACATTATTCAAAAACTGACAAAGATCTAGTGATGTGTATTTTACTTTACTTGTCCTCCATCAACATGAGGGTCCAATGTAGTGTAGAGATGGAAGTCCAAGGTCGTACCTCAGGGATAGAAACTTAAGAAAGTTAGGGCAAATTCAATCTAGGTAGAAGAAAATAAATTTTAAAAGAAATTGTTTCTAAAAAGATGATCACTTAGATAATAAAGCAAACCAAGGCATAAGGATCCACATATAGAATTATATATGAACCTGAGATGTAAACATTCCACCAACATCCATCAATCATGAACCATCTACCCATAAAATAAGAGATCTTTACATAAACCAGAAGCATTAGCACACATGAACCATAGAATGGGTCCTAAGCATCCAAAATCCATGAGAGAATGGATCAAAGGCCCATCTACATGTCATGTTTCCCAAAAAAATAAATTAATATGGATTTATGATTATATTCATAGGTGTGATTTGATCTACAACATTGAATAAGTATTAACAAACTTCAAAGTTGTGATACACTAAAATAGAAAAATAAATACCTCAATATTCATCCATTCATCATGTAAAAAATAAAAAACCCACTACATCTCAAGTATGCATAAATCCTACATGCTTCCTCCTCTAGCCTTGGTTAAGGAAATTAGAAAGACATTCTAATTAAAAACAAAACATATAATTTAACAAAAGAAAACGAAGACATTCTAATTAAATAAACAAAAGAAAAAGAAGACAGAGACGAGAGAGAAAGAGAATAAGAAAGATGAGAGAGAGAGAGAGCCTCAGAGAGAATGAGAGAATGAATGGAGAGAGGTAGCCGTGCCTCTTTTTATATCCTTCTATGCATGCCCAACGCACCGTGTAGTGCACGTAAGTGTAGATTTTCCTTTTCTTTTTCTTTTTCTTTACTTTCTCATTCTTCAAATGAAATTTGAGCCGTCCATATTGCTCCTCTTATCAAACAGGCCAAAACTGACCGTTGGCTTGTCAAACGGACGATCACATCTCCTTATGTAAGTCCAAAATGATCATACACCTTTACGTTCTTTCTGGCCCACGTGAAACTCATTTTTCAGAGAAAATCTACCCCTTAGCTTAAAACTTCGCTCTTGACAGCATAGAAATCTTAGATCTTCTAGGTCAGATCTCAAAAATTACATGCGTAATATGAAATCAAAATAGTAAATCAGGTAAGTAGAGATTTCTAACTTTAACTTTTAAGAAAATGACAATGGTGTCCTTTGAGTTTTTCTTTAATAGTGTCTTCCACAAACTTCAGAATTTGACGAAATTTGATGTGTAGGTGTTATTTAATGTGCTCTACCTACTGTGCGAAAATCGGCCCAAACTGACACTCTGGTAAAAAGTCAGTTTTTCAAAGTAATCATTTGTCCCACGTTACCGCTCATACTGCACCGTGGTCCATATATACTTTTTCGACTCAATCTAAATCATCCATATCACTTGGTACAATAAATAAACCATACAAAATATTCCTTGACCCTTGGTCGTAACTGTGGAAGTATACGTCTTCTTGTATTTTCAAATTCGGCACTTTATTACTCAGCGCGTTTTTTCTCTATTTCTTTCGCTTCTTCTCTCAACTCTTGGATTCTGGTGACCCCTCTACACATTCTAAGATGTCCTTAATAGTTTGATTGTGTCTTTGCTCGATCCATGTTTCCTGAAAATTCATAAAATAATTACTTTAGTAGGAAAAAACACGTACGTGGCCAAATTGCAATGCGTATGCAAACTCGATTTAAACCATTGATTTTGACTATGAAAACTAACTAAAATCCTACTTATTAATGGTATATATATGCAATATATGAGCTACAACATCTAGATATCAGGTAGACCATTCCATAGGAAATAGTGATTATTAACTATTAAGGGGCTAAAAAAGTTTTGGATTCAATGTGATATTTATTTTTTTACTTCATCCGGTATTATTTGACCTTATCAAGAAATTGGATGGCAAACAAACACTACCAAAATATTAAGATGAGCCCAAAGAAGTTTTTAATGCTAGGGCGTTCAACGGTGTGTTTCCTAGGAAATGGCCCACCTAATAATTGGATGTATTTTATTTTTACCTTAGTGACCTAAAATAATCTTTAAAAATGGATGGACGGAGTGGATACAGAATACACACATGGGCTCCACGTTAAGGGCTGCGCCATCTTGAGCGAGGCCAGGGTCTCATCTAATCTAATTCCTTAAGGGATTTTTACTGCGATAGCCCTGAGGTGTGGCTATTTTTACTAAAAGTCCAATTTCTCGTCTGGTTCATATCTTTCGGCCTTTTGACGAGAAATTGAAAAGTTTACAGTCGAGAACGCCCCTCTCACCATCATGTGCTTAGGGGGAATCCACTGTGCCCCAGGGGGATCCATAGTGCCCATCAGGAATCGGTCGGAGGGGCATTTTCAACTGAAAATTTTCAATTTATAGTCAAAAGGTCAAAAAAGATAAACTAGACGAGAAATTGAACTTTTAGTAAAAATAGCCACAACTCAGGGCTATTGCAATAAAATTTCCCTCCCTCGAAGCTTTAATTTTCACGTGGTTTATGGGAAAATGGGTTGCATCTTGCGTGGGTCTTACTTTGAAGTTTATGTAAAATCCACCCCAACCATCGGGTGTACCACACCATATTAGACCAATTTTCCAAAACTTAACTTCATTTCTAGCTCAAGTGGATCACATAATTGTAAAAATTATACTCACAATGACCACCCTCCGAACATTTTCCCTTTGTGTGGCCCACACGAATCACAAATGGCCCTGATATTTGAGAAATATTCTCAAATATTGGTATGGCATCTAATGGTTAGAGTGGATTTCATGTAATCATTATAGTGGTTCATATAACAATCAATGGTGGGCATCACTCTTGCAACTGTTTCCTTTGGTGTGGCCCACCTGAAACCTGGATGGAAATGAATTTTGGTCCCCAAGCCTACCATGAGGTAAACAACTTGGTGATTGGAGTGGATTTCACATAAACACCAGGTGGGGCCTACCTCAGCAAGAAACCTTAGCCAGATGAACTTTCCTGCTGCCAGAAATACCAAAACCGGCAACATTCTCCGACCATTCCATCTCTCTTCCCCGCTCTCTCCCACCTCCATCTTTTCTCAGTGTCTGTCACCTCCAAACCGATTCCTCTTGTCTCTCCCATTGCTCCAGCTGACTCCATTGTAGTAGTAAGGTCTTTGGCTATTGCAGGAGTCCTCGAGAATTATAATAGGTTGACATCTCTTTGGTGAGTCTGGATCCTCTACTGCTGCGTCAAAGCTGGTGTTAGAGACGTTGTCAAGCTGAGGTGGACCAATGAGAGAGGTGAAAATTAGAGGTTCAATGCTGGGTTCGAGCAGAGGACCCAGACTCCTCTTTCTCTTTCTCTCTTGACTGCAGGCCCTACCAAATGAATGGATTGGATTTGATATCGAAATGTGCTAGAGGTAAGTGTGCTCCCACAAAACTCTACTTCTTTATTTTACAAAATTTATTTCGGGCTCCGGCCGGTCTGGGTTGGGGCCGGGGGACTTATATAAGTACTCCGAGTTGGGTTTGGGGGTGTACTATTTTGACCAATCACGGACCCGAACCGAGTTTGGACAGAAGCAGACGAATTTGGGCCAAGTTTGGACAAAGCGTGACCCGGCCCTAACCTGGCCCATTGACACCCCAATCGATAGTCCATTACATGGGCCCACCTTGATATTGGGCATCCATCATGTGGGGCCTACCATCAATGTTAATTGTCCACAATGTGAGTCTCACCTTTGAAGGACACTGCCCATCATGTGAAGCCCGCCTTTGATGTGGACCGTCTATCGTGTAGGCCCCTTCGTAGTGGGCTATCCAACATGCAAGGCCTACCTTGGACGCAAGTTACTCACCATTAGCGGCTGAACTATGATGTGGACCATTCATTATGTGGAGCCCACCTTGATGTGGGTCATCCATCAAGTTGGGGGGGGGGGGGGGGGGGGGGGGGGGGGGGGGGGTCCTTCAATGTCCATTGCCCATCATGTGGAACCTATCTCTGATGTGGATTGTTGTGATGCCCCAGTTCGTATCGTGTGTGTGTGTGTGTGTGTGTGTGTGTGTGTGTGTGTGTGTGTGTATAGAGGGATGCTCACCTGTGCAGTTCTCATGAGAGAACTCGTGAGCACTTTTTCTTGGCTCATCGCACATGATGTGAGCTCAAAATCCGAGCCGTCCATGTGATGCAGCACCCCAAAAAACCCCTAGGGCCCATCTTTCAACTTTTTCCAGAACTTTGGTGGGCCATGAAAGAAGGAAACAGTTTCCTCCCTTGATTTGCCTCTTGCTTTCTGCTGCGGCCCACCAGAGTTTTGGATCAGGTTGAAAGATGGGCCCTAGGGGTTTTTTGGGATGCTGCATCACATGAACGGCTCAGATTTTGGGCTTACATCATGTGCGATGAGCCATGAAAAAGTGCTTATAAGTCTCTCTCACGAGAAGTGCCCAGGTCAGCATTCCTCTCTCTCTCTCTCTCTCTCTCTCTCTCTCTCTATATATATATATATATATATATATATATATATATATATATATGCTGTTGAACATTCCAGCGTCCGGAGGGGGCGCCGATCAGGTACTTCCCCTGCTTGTCCCCAGCTCGGGACAAGCTAGGGCTTTGAGGGCCACCGTGATGGATGGATTTTATCCACACCGTCCATTGATTTATCCATTCCATTTTAGGTTACGGGCCCAAAAATGGGGCAGATCCAGGATCAAGTGGACCACGAAATGGGGATTAAACTCTGACTTTTGAAAACTTCTTGGGTGCCATAGGAAGTTTTGGATCAAGCTAATATTTGATTTTTTCCTTCATCCATGTCTCTATGATCTTAAGTACAGGTTGGATGGCAATTAACCATTACGGTGGGCCCTAGGAAGGTTTCAATGGTAGGCATCATTAGCACCGCTGCTTCTTGTGGTGTGGCCCACTTAAACCTTGGATCTGCCCCATTTTTTGGTCCATGACCTAAAATGACATGGAAAAATGAATGGGCAGTGTGGATAAAATCCATACATCACGGTGGCCCTCAGAGCCGTAGCCTGTCCCGAGCTGGGACACGCAGGGGAAGTACCTAATCCGCGACCGTCCAGAGGACATTGCTGTCCAGCAGCGTTATTTGGGCGAAAGCCCTTATGGGGCGTGAATGGGGATCCCCCTCGTGGGACCCACCTTGATGTTTATGTGCTACCCACGCCGTCCATCCATTTGGACAGACCATTTTAGGGCATGTGCCCAAAAATGAGGCAGATCCGAATCTCGAACGGGCCACACCACTCAAAACAGTGGGAATAGTGATGTATGTCCATTGTTGAACCCACCTGGGGCGTGGACTGTAGTCCACTTTTGGGCACCACCATGATGTATTTGTTTAATCCAATCCTTCAATCTGGTTCCACATATTATTTTATGCCACTTACCCAAACATTGTCAAGAGCAGATTATCAGGTGGCCCACTCCACTCAAATAGTGGGGATTCTTACAGTCACGGTTGAAACAGTCCGAGTCTGGACTCTTTGCAAGTAGTGGGCCCCACCTTGATTGATATTTGAAATCTAAGACGTCCACAATTTACCAAAGCCAGTATTCTGGCTAGGTACCAAAAATTTACCAGATCTAACGTTGTAGTGGGACGCACCAATCAAATCAGTGGGAACGGTAGGCCCCACTATGATGATTTTGGAAAATCATCTCCTCTCATATTCTTTTCCCAAACATCAACCCAATCGGATTTCAGGTGGGCCACATCAGGTGGGATGTGTATTTGGGGCATTCAGGGTTTGACCCATTTAGGGTTTGACCCATTTCTGAGCCCCACCTGAGGTATCTGTGAAATCTAGTTGGTCCATCTTATTTGTCAGCTCATTAAAGAGCATGTGTCAAAAAATAGCCCTGATATGAGGCCCGGGTGGGCTGTACCATCTGAAAAAGTGTGTAAACGACCCCTTTTTAGGAAATTTTGGGCCCCACATTGCTGATCAGAACCATCCACCCCACAAATATGATTTATTAGGGCATTTGAGGGCCTGATATAAAAATTTAGCCTAACTCAATCATCGGATGGGCCGTATCAAAGCAAAAAGTGTGTAAACCTCTTCTTCCTTTGTATTTCTGGTTGCTGGAAAATTTCTGAAGTACCAGAATGATGTTGCAAGTAAGCCTCTTTGAGACCTCATGGTGGGCCCCATGCTCTGTGGATAAGGGTCCTACCTTTGGGGATATCCTTTTCACATATCAGAGTATCGAAATCTCCCACTACTTCTCTGGGAATGGCCCGCATGTGTTGGTGAAGTGGGCCCAAAGTTGGGGATGTCATAACTGGAAACTGAAAGTCTGAATTTTTGTGATTTTGGGTCAGCTTTGGGATTTCGTAGTGGGCCCCACGTATGAGTTATGTGGGGGCCGCTACTTAGGATATTTACTCTGTATATATAGCTACAAAAATGACATTTTACCTTGTCCCAAGAAGACCTTATGTGATCGGGAAGTTGATCCCAAAATGGGACAGGGAATCGTTGTGCAAGAAATTTCAAGTAACAATGTTTGGCCACACAGCCAAAATTATACAAGTGTAAACACAAAACTTTAAAGTATTTATTTTGATATCCATATAAGGGACTACAAGGGAAACTTGTAGGCACACCAAATGGTGACCCTATGTGGTGATGGTACGTGCCCAAAATTTGACCAAAACCATTTCTGAGTTACATTTCTGCACAGTTATTTCAAGTAACTATCTTTAGGCCATCGCACCGAATTAAGGAAGGATGTCTGGTGGTTTTTGAAGCCTATATATGGGTCTACCAAATTCTCTTTTATTTTATTAAATGTGGGCCCCATGTGATCACCAATTAGACACAAAAATGGCCCGAAACCAAATCTAAACTAAAAATCTGTTTTAACTTGAAATTTGCGTGGGACCATACAAGGGGTACACCACTTATCCAAACCATCTAATGGACAACCTAGAAACTGGATTTGAACTACCAAGTATCGTTGAATCTAAATCTTAAAGCCTAAGCTTAAACTATAGCAAGAAACTTTAAAATCCTTACGATCCAAACCATCTATCCTGTTCAGGGTTTGAGTTTAGCCATAGGAAGTTAAGAGTGTCCTGATCATCAGAACCATAGGACTAACCCTTGCCATAGATAGTGTGTAATAATAGGATCTAATTGTACAATTTCAATCAGGACTCGATTCTAAGGACACATGATACCTCTTAGCAACATTAGTATGTGATTCAACTCTTAAGGTGATGATTCCTCTCCTTGAGCTTTCCACTACCATATTAATTAAGTAATAACTTTATTTATTTATTACTAATATTTTAACTCTATCTCATAATGACCTGTGTTGTTATCTGATCATATATTTAATTTTTGTGATACATGAATTTCTCCTTATAACTGTGAACTATTTATGGACATTGAAATTGTCATTTTCACTTCTTATGTTTGGAATTTAAGAGTGGATTATGAATGTAAATGGTTGTGATCACCTATATTTAATGGGACCTTAAACTAGGTGGCCTTTAGAAGCAATATAATGAAAATAATTTAATAATGTCCTTATATGGACTAGTTGGACTAAATGGCCTGTGGAGATATTAATTATATCCCTAGTTGGACTAATTTTAATGATGTCCTTATATGGACTGGTTGGACTAAATGTCCTGTGGGGATATTGATTATGTTTTTAGTTGGACTAATTTTAATGGCGTCCTTATATGGACTAGTTGGACTAAATGTCCTGTGGAGATATTGATTATGCCCCTAGTTGTACTGATTTTAGTGGTGTCCTTATATAGACTGGTTGGACTAAATGTCCTGTGGAGATATTGATTTTATCTTTAGTTGGACTGATTTTAATGGTGTCCTTATATACACTAGTTGGACTGAATGTCCTGTTGAGATAAATTATTGATTATGTCCCTAGTTAGACTGATTTTTTTATGGTGTCCTTATGTGGATATATTTTGGAGAACTATTGCAATAAAAGGCCACTAGTTGAAAGGGTATTTCATAATCAGTTTGGGTGTAAATTGGAATAATATGGTTGGTTTAATCATGTATATCATGGCACAGACGGGACGTGTGGTGACGAGCCATATTACCATCGGGTGGTCTGGTTGCTGAGAGCACGTACCCCCGAGGTATTTTCACTGGCTCCAGACTACCATAGAGTGTGTCATTCACTAAGAGCATGTACCTTTGGTATTTTTGCTGGTGATGGCTCCTCATGATGGATTTGCATTGTGGGGCCGATGTATATTTTTACTGACTTCCAAACCACTGGGTGAGGCCGATGTATATTTTTACTGACTTCCAAACCACTGGGTGAGGCCGATGTGTGTCCTTAGTGACTTCCGGATCACTAATTGATGAATTTGCATTGTGGGGCTAATGCATGTCCTTAATGACTTCCAGACCACATTTTCTAGTTGGGAGTCGACCTTCGATGTGCACCGTCCATTATATGGGCTCACCGTGATGTAGGTCATCCATCATGTAAGGCCCACCTTTGATGTGGACCTCCACGTGTGGGCCCCACCTTCAATGTGTGTTGGGCCTACTTTGGATGTGGACCATTCATCATTATGTGGGCCTGTCTTAATGCAGCCATCCATCATGTGGGTCCCACCTTTAATGTGGATTGTCCATCATGTGGGGCCATTTTCATACTGTCTATTTTGGATCTGAATCATTCATCATTAGGGGACAACCTTTGATGTGGACTATCCATTATGTGTAGCCACCCTAATATGGGTCATCCATATGTGGGCCCCACCTTTGACATGGACCATCCATCATGTTGACCCCACCATCCATCATGTGGGGGCTACCTTTGAAATCAATTGTCCATCACCTTAAGAGATGACTAAGAGAGAGAGGGTTATAAAGTTAAAAAGCAAGACTTTTTTACTTATAGTTATAAGTTTAGTCTAATAAGCTACTTTTATAAAGTGGCTGCCAAACTAACTTTTATTAAGAAAGAAAGGAAAATCTTACAATATATATATATATATATATATATATATATATATATATATATATATATATATATATATATATATATATATATATATATATGGGAAATGGTACTATAAGGTCGACCTCATGAGAAGTTACCATGAGGTCGAGCTGTGTGGGCCCTGCTATGATGTGTGTCGAACATCAAAACCGTGTATTTGATGGGTCCCCTTTAGGTTTGGGGATATCCCAAAAATCATCCGTATACATAGCTCAGGTGGGCCATACCATCCAAAACCATGTGAAGACATGCCTAAAACATCTAAAAGTACTTGGTGGGGCCCACCTGAGTTTTGGATGTAGCTGAAACTTGTTCTGACCCCTCATCCAAGTGGGACACACACAATGGATGGGCTGGATTTGTGAACCACATCTCGGTGGCCCCAATAAACGATCATGAAGGTTTTAATGGGTGGGTAGCCCCTCTCAACTGTTGTATGCGGTGTGACCCACCTACGTTATGGATTGACCAGATTTTTAAGATCGTGGCACACTATGGAATGATACATCTGACAGATGGGGCAGATGTTCGACATACATCACAGCGGGGCCCACACAGCTCGACCTCATGGGAACTTCCCATGAGGTTGACCTTATAGTACCATTTCCCTATATATATATATATATATATATATATATATATATATATAGCCTGATTAATATGAAATTACATTCTGATCCCTTTTTCAAAAGGGATTTCATAAAGATACCTCATCAATCTACACAATTATCATTCCACCATCTTATGTCACAGTTGTCATAACAATTGCCAACAAATGGTTTGGTGGCTCGGGTGGGCCCCACCATGATGTTGATGTAAAATCCACTTTAACCATCGGGTGTATCAAGGGCCCAAATATCATTTCCATCTATGATTTAGGTGGACCACATGATTGGAAACAGTGTATGAGGCAACGCCTGCCCATTGTTTCCATTAGTATGGCCCACATGAATCACGAATGGGTAACCGAAAATTTTGTTTGGAATCTAATGGTTAGAGCGGATTTCATATAACTAACACCGTAAGCCCCTCTAAAAATCAAGGGTGGACATCTCTCTCCCATCTATTTCTTTTGGTGTGGCCCACTGGAATCATAGGTTAGCTAGATATTTTGTCACCGGTTCTAATATAAGACTAGATACCTAACAGTTGGAATGGATCATGCAGGAGCATCATGATGGGCCCAATCAAAATCAAGAGCAACTTCCCATGTAATTCTTTTTTTTTTTAAAGAATTTCTATACAAATATTAGGCCTGACCCTATTATAACTTATTTTTTCACCATTCTTGGAAGATCCAACCATGAAAGGACACATGTCATTGCACGAGAAGTATACAACGTGCATAAGATTTGCAAGGATATTTGGAGCGAGTTTTGTGGAAATGACGGTTGACACTAGTCGAGTGATGTAGACATCATCCGAAGAGGGAACATGACCGATCATAACGTGGTTGAACAAGAAGAGGTGTTGCAAGTGGTTATCAGGATAGGTGTCAAGAAGGGAAAGAAGAATCTAGGAGGCCAAAGTAATGTTGAAACAATTGTTGTAACTACTGGGCATGGGAAAAACTAACAAACAACATTCTCATTAAAGCATGGTCTAAGGTCTAATACACCATCATATGCATGTCTAAAATATGAAAAAAAAAAAAAAAGATTCTTAAATATCTTATTATTCTCATTTTTTCCTGATATTTTCCTTAATTCTTTGGCTTCAAAATTTTTTAATCGATATGGGCTCGATAGCGACATCGTATCGTATCATTTTTTCATCGAGCTGATACGCCGACCGATACTGACATTCAAAACCATGTGCTTGGCATACATTGGCATTTGTGATTCATGCAATGGACATAGCTCTATTCTTGCGTGGGCCCAACAAACCTATACATTTTTTTTTTTGCCATGCTATACTAATCCTCCCCGAAAACCTCCATTGATATTGATCCCCATTTCTAATGCACTATTCGGTCCTTTCAATTTCGGATTACAGTTAACAATTTCTTCCAACAAAAGAAGTGGATTCCTCTTTACAAAGGGAGAGAAGTAGTTGTAATTATACTTGTTGGTATTCATAGTCCACTTGTACTACTATTACGTCATAGACTTCCATGGTTTGATAATTCTAACCATCTTGTTAGTGGTGAATCAACATACGTTTGGAAACAAAGCAATGACGTCATCAGTTGAATGGAACCATTGATTATAAAATTTCTCTCTCTCTCTCTCTCTCTCTCTCTCTCTCTCTCTCTCATGGGACTGCTACCAAGAACTAAACTCATTCCTTAAGATTGTAACAACATTTTAAAAGATTTGTATAAAATATATAATAATATTGTAACTTGATATTATTTTTATTATAATAAGATGATGTCTTTTTCTTATTAAATTCATGACACAATCTTCCCTTCCCTAAGTCAAGGTAAAATAAAGAAAAAGAAACACATCTTCTCATATATTCAGTATCAATACAAGCACACTCTTAAGCCAAGACTAAATATATCTAGAGCTTGTTCAGAAAAGTATTCAACAAACTAACTTTATTTGAAATCTTTCTCAACATAACTACCAATAAAAACATATTAATGACTAAGGTAACACAAACCTTCGTCTAATTTGGCGACCTAACCTGTCTGTCTCGATGAATTCCATCCCTGAGATACAAGTCCTTGATTGTATGCATTTCTGCAGCAACATCTCTCATGCACATTCGTTCTTTTGGAGAATTTGCAGAGCATAATACTCCAATTTTCACAATTGAAATCAAGCAATCATGCATTCTATTTCTTTGACTTTCGTTGCCTTGAGTGACTTTAGCTTCTTCTACAAGCAGTCGTGGATCAACAATTTTCATTACTCCTCCCGGCAAAACCAACTTAGCGAAATGATGAAGGCTTAGATTGTCCTTGAACAAGTCATCAGTTGGCCCCTTTCCAGTGATAATCTCCAATAGAAGGATCCCATAGCTGTAAATATCTCCCTGTGTAGATGCTTTGCTGCCTATCGCATACTTTGTAATTTATACACATATTGGAGTGTTAGTGGCATATAAGTAGCCCTTTAGATATAAATAATGTGCAAAGGTTGAATTTAGAGAGAGAGAGAGAGAGAGAGAGAGAGAGAGAGTATTCTATTGGAAGCATTTTTTGCTATTATAAGATCCAAATTTCTGGAATCAATTGGTGTGACTGGTAAGTTCTTACAAAGCATATTGTTATCCCGGTGCATGTTTGAAATGGTCACAACTCATGGATGGCTATGATTTTATGAGCATGTACCACGGTGTCACGGGTGCCATTGCGGTACATGCGCCACCAAGAGAATCCATCCATCTGATAGGCCAAAAAAATTGAGAAATTTGACATTGTGTGCATACTTACAAATTTTTTCCTTCCCCATGTATCACTAATGTAGAAAATTCAAGCCGTGCAAAGTGTCGGATGCACCATAATGTTCACTTGTGGTGATATTTATTGCACAACCACCTCTTATGGCTCATAGTTTCCATACAAGTGATATAGTGATGAGAAGGTGCGAAAGTTTATTACCGGAAAAGAAAGCATTGCATGTGAGAGTTGACGTACGACATCCAATGTGAGCATTGCTCATCTAAATAAATATATATTGACTATGTTGATTGATATCTAAATATACTAGCCAGTTGAAGCCTTATCATAGTTTCCTTACTATTAAAAGTAAGAATTTACCCCACATGAGGTAAAAACATAGTGCTAACATGGTAAGTTTGCAAGAGATGTGAGTGCCAGATGCTCCATGTGAGTGTGAGATGCTCCTAAAGTATGCAGAATTCAAACACGCCACAAAGTGGGCCGGCCAAATGTGTACTCTGAATGATTATATTTTGGCACACCTCTTAAAACTTCCCTAATGAGTGGACTTGCCTTACTTGTTCTTCTTCTTCTTCTTTTTTGTTTTTTTTTTTTTCGAGTTAGTACACACCCCACTGTTAGTCACACCACCATGTTAGCTACTCCCACTTGGGAATTGATACCAAGACCTTACAGTGTTGAGGTTATCTTCACTCAGTCTACCACTTGAGCTATGAAGCCGGGTGTTTTGTGCATA
The DNA here is from genome assembly GCA_003013855.2 of Liriodendron chinense. Classification (NCBI taxonomy): domain Eukaryota; kingdom Viridiplantae; phylum Streptophyta; class Magnoliopsida; order Magnoliales; family Magnoliaceae; genus Liriodendron; species Liriodendron chinense. Next base: position 43,109 of record PVNU02001138.1, on the reverse strand, counting down.
GCTGTCTTCAACCTGGGGGCTACCTTATCCCACTCATCCAAGTAGGCATGCGTAAAGTGTGTGGGGCTAAGATCCCTTTTGTCCCCAGTGTTTCATCTATCAATACTATCGATACAGTTACAAGGGGTGTGCTCTCATCTTTTCTGGTGTGTGGAGAGAAGGTTTCAAGTGCAACCGGTTGGACCACAAGTTATGCTCAACCCAATAAGATTAATTTCCAACCTCTTGAATCAATGCAACATCCAAAACTTCCAACAGGATGGGCCTACCATGAGGATCACCCAGTGCAAGAATCAATTCCATGTACTCATCAGGTGGGGTCACATCTAGAAAACAATATCTAGCCATTGATAAATAGACCTGCTCAATTAGTGGATGTATGGATGTGGCTAATTTTTTCATAGCGGAATTCTCATGATAGGGCCAATCTATCGCATGGATTGAATGTTGCAAGTACACGAAAGGTTGGAAGTTATCTGTTATGTGGATGGTAACTTGTGGTTGAGAGAGAATGGGAGAGAGTAATGGTCTAGGAGACCATTGGCAAGAAAAGGGGTCAGCGAATCAAATGGGCCCTACCATGATGATTATGTGGACCAGTCTGGTTTTTGGGCCTGGGCATAAGATCAGCCGATGCATCAATTGTCCATAGTGGATTTCACATACATATCACAGTGGGCCCCACCCAAGCCCACCGCTATTTTGCTTGCACATCAGGTCTCCTACGAAGGGAATACACACATAGGCGCGAGCCCACACACATATGAGATGGTAGCTATAAGGTCAACCTTATGAGAGCTTCCCATGAGGTCCAGCTCTACAGGTCTACCATGATGTGTGATGGACATCCATGCCATTCACTTGGTGGGTTCCGGGATGTGCCAAAAATCAGCGAAGAGATAAAATTGTTACCTAGAGCGATGTACCCAGTAGATTTCTTCATTCCAACAAAGCTACTTTGAGCAACCTCAGGTAAGAATCTTGCCAGCCCGGAATCACCCACACCAGCAATCATGTCATCGTCAAGAAGAATGTTGCTTGGTTTAAATCTCAATGGATGATTTCGGCCCATCACGGCCTGGGCTTGGGCTTAAGTAAAACAATGTGGGTTGGGCTTGGACAGAACTTGGCCTAGACCTAGCCTTGCCCATTGACACCCCTAGTATAGAGAGAGAGAGAGAGAGAGAGAGAGAGAGAGAGAGAGAGAAATGTTCCACACAATGGATAACTTCCAACCACTTTAAGTCAATGCGACATATTACCCCTTCTAACCCTTGTAATAGGTTGGGCCCACCTTGAGGATCACTTGGTGCAAAAAATTAGCTACATCTCCTCATAAGTAGGTCACACCTAGAAAACAATGTCTAGTCATTGATAGCTAGACCTACTCAATTAGTGGATGTAGCAGATTTTTTCATAAAGAAATCTCAACCTGTTGCATAGATTGGATGTTGCAAGTACATGAAAGGTTGGAAGTTACCTTCTAACAAGACTGTAACTTGTGATTGAGAAAGGATACAACAATTTGGGTGGACCCTACCATGATGTTTATGTGAAATTCACCCCAACCACCAGGTGTATCACCCCGTTTTATGCCCAGGACCCAAAAATCAGCTGCATAAGGTGGACTGCACAATTGTGGATCTCTTTTCTAACATTTTCTTTTAGTGTGGCCCACCTAAATTAAGGCCAGTCTGTTTTTTTGGCGCTAGAAGTAACTTGGGAATTCGATGCATCTAATGGTTGGAGTGGATTTCATTTTGGGCCATGTAAAAATCAAGGATACGCATCTGTCTCCCCAATAGTTTCCCTTGATATGGCCCACGTAAATCACTGACTAGTCTGTTTTTTGGGCTCTAGACCTTTGCTTGCATGTCCGGTCTCCTGTGAAGCATAATACACATACACACAAGGAAATAGGGAAAATTGTTACCTGGGGCGATGTACCCAATAGATCCCTTCACTCCAACAGAGCTACTTTGAGCAACCTCAGATGAGAACTTGGTCAGCCCGTAATCACCCACATGAGCAACCATGTCATCATCAAGAAGATGTAAGACTCCATTAGGTGGGCCACACATGATCATCGGTTTAGATCATGACCGTTGGATTATTCAGATTGAGCGATTCAGTGGGCCCCACTACAGTTGTGATCATTGCAAATAGGTTTGGGGCGGGACGCTTGAACCATGTTCCCTATACGTGGTTATTAAGCCTGATATGGAAACCTACGGTGTGGAGACCCTAGAGGAGAGAAGTGTGATGGGTAAGCTTCTCTGGCCCTCTTTCCTATAAATATACGTCTTGGTCCCCTCACCAACACATAAGAGAAAACCCCAGTCCTCATTGAGAGGTTCTCCTAAAGGTGTAAGGTGCGGAAGACCAAGAGTTCTTCTCGACAACACGGCGGCATCGGGAATGTCTTCCCAATCAGGTATGGCTTTAAGATTACAGTATGGAATCTCTATTATTGATGCATAGACGATCCGTTTATTCCGCATTAAGATTAAGTCTCACAGTTGGTATCAAAGCCGACCTATGCATCAATTTTGGTGATTTTTTTATAGTTCATTGTACGGTCTCCAGATTTCGGATTTCTCTGGGACCCATGATGGCTGCCCACCAAACCCTATTCAGAAATCAGTTTTTTTCTGTGGCCATGGTTGGAACCCATCATGCTTGCCATAGCCGGCAGACGTCGCACCATCACTGTCGACGGCTGCTAGCCATTGACAGATCTGCTGCTGCCCCGACCGTCATTGATGGCGGCCATAGCATCCTCTGCCCATGATTGCGATAGGCATGGATTCCGGCGTCATGATTAAGGGCCGACAGTGGCAATTTTTTGGTCCATGATCGACGACCATCGACCATCCTGGCCCGATTCCGGCACTCATGGCGGCAGTGACTCCACGCCAATACAGAACACAAAAAAAAATAATAAAATAAAAATTGGCAGCGGCCTCGACGGCCAGCGATGATCGACAGCTGCGATCATCGCCCATGGCTGCCGATCCATGTATTGAGCCGCTGCCGGTCGTAATGGCTAACAACCGAGACACCGCTGCAGCCATGAACGCCGGCCGCCCCTGCATGAAAATCGCTGCCATTGTTGCGCCACGGAAGCAGGTCGGCGGCTGTGAAATTCATGTGCGAATGGCGATTTTCTCCTTCGTCAAACCTCTGTTGCGCGGCAGCTAAATCTCGCAGTTGCGGTTTCAACCATGGATTCGGGCGACGTCGGCAGTGGTGACAGCGGCCTGGATGTCATCAGGCTTGCGGCGGCTAGGGTTTTGGAGAGAGAATGGAAATCGGGAGAGAAAATGGAAATAGGGGTTGCCGTTTTGGGCATCACGGCAATTGCTGTTTTGGGTGATCGAGTTCACCTAATTTTAAGGAAAAGAAAAGGGGATCTCATCCAGTGAACGGGCTCGGGCTGAGTCCAGAGGCCCAGTCCAATGGCTTGGCATGCAGGCCCAAACTAGTAGGCTAGGCCCGTTTTGGACGGGCTGCTATTTTGGGCGGCCGGCTGTTTTGGGCGTACATATTTGCTATTTTGGGCATAATCCGCGTGTAGCTGGTTTATGACGGGCATGTTGCTATTCCTGTCATGGCTCGGCAACACAGTTCGGTTGCCATATTCGGACATTTGGGAATCTTGCTTGGTGGGCGTTACAGCTTACTGATTTGAGCGATTCAATAGGTTGCGCTTTCATGACGAGCGGGCCGCGGTCAGGCCCTGTTTTGGACGTTCCTAAGAGAACTAGGTCCTGATCTAGTGGGCGCGATTCTAACAGGTTCTGGCCCACGACCATTGGGCTCGATCCGAAGGCCCAGGTCCAGCACTCGGCTCACTTCAGTCTGACATGGGTCTAGCGGCCCATTTAGTCCATCAGGCCCGGATTAGCCCATCTAACAGGTTCAAGCCCGGCCCATAAGCATATTTTAGGCCCATTCCAGTAGGCCAGGCCTGATAGGCCCAATCAAATGTATAAGGCCCGCCAGCCGGGCCCAAGCCCAATTTTAGGTGGCATGGGTTTCTTAACGTGTTGCATTGAAAGATGACCTATGGAGGGCCTGTTTGATGGCCATATTAGGCCCAACCTTGGCAGATGCCGTTGGGCTCATGGGCTTGTCTACCGGATCTGTTGTTGGGTCTTCTTACATGTATATATATGGGCCATGTCTTGGGCCCATTCTGAGACTTGAATTCATAATATGTTTGAGTTTCTTTTGGGCTTGTGGATGGGGCTCCTTGAATGGCTGGAAATGGGCTGATTTTGGGGTCTGTTTGCAGTATATGTTAGGCCCGTTATTAGCCTAATCTATGCCCATTTTCAAGGACAGTTTAGGGCCCATCGGATGCTTGTTATGAGTCCAACCCTTGGGCATATTGTCCATTCACTCTTTGGACATTGTGCGGCCTGCTTTAGTTAACTTGGGCTTGTTGATCTTAACCATTTAAATTGTGTATACTTGGGTCATCCTTCCAGTACAAGTAAAAGCCATATATATATATAATTGATGGTTGGTATGTTTTACTTAATGGATGGGCCAAGTAAATCAGATGAAATGGGTTGGATTTCCAAGTGATTTTCATTGGGCCGTTGGGCCTGTATATTTGATCCAGCATATGGACTCTCTTTTGAGCCTGTTTCCAACAGGTTTTGGGTCTGTTTCCAGCAGAGTTGGCATACTTTTGGGCCCTGGTCTGGGCCTTCATTGTAGGCCTAACCCATGAGACATGGTGTCTTATTATTTCTTTTGGACTTTGAGGGGCCCACTTTAGGTACTTGGGCCCATTGTTCAAGATGAAGTAAACCATTGTGTTGGTATACCTGGGCTGTCTTTTAGATTCAAATAAAACCTAATATATGTTTATGGTTGATGGGTTTTACTTTGTGGATGGCCTAGGTAATCAAATCATCTTGGTTATAACTATTAAGTTCAAATTTGGTCTAAAATAGAGCCATTACCCATTTTTCATGGTTGATATTCAGGGTCGACCATTAAATATAATCCAACCATCATTCAGTTAAAGTTGTTTAAGCCTATGAGGGACCAACATCAGCCGTTTTTTGAGCCGAATCAGAACTTTTGCAGTATGGTCTGTTGTGGGCAAGACCATTAAGCAATCCTTGAGTCTAGGAGTGGGGATTGGAGCTTATTGTGTTAGCCACCATAGTGACCTCAATTGGCAAAGATTTCTACTTCTAGAATTCTGTACTTGGAATTCAGTAACCCTCCATTATAGGATTGCATTCAGTTGCGTTCATACCCAGGCGAGCGATGGTCAGAACAAAGAAGTATCATCGTTTCGCTAGGTGTGAGCGGGATGAAGTGATTGGTGATGGTGATATAGGTATGAGAGTTTCATTTCACCCAAAGGTGATGGACGTCTTAGATCTATTTCACTAGCATAGATCAGCTTCATGTCAGTAAAGCCTCCTGTATGTTATAATTTCGCCCAAAGGAGGAATTGTGATGATACGCTGGGCTCTTGCCAGATTTAGATGATTATGGCCCATCATTATTCTGGGTCATTTGATTGAAGGCCCAAATCAATCGAATGAATATAAATGCATGATATTTGTGGTTTATGTTTATGCATTGTTATATGGGACTTGTTTATTAATGTGAGTTTTATGCTTTGAATGTCCAGCTATGACTGTTTCCAATATTCCAACACAATTCAATTCCATACCTTTGCTTACTGGGTCGAACTATTCCAAATGGAAGTCGTCCGTTGAAATAGTCCTAGGTTGCATGGACTTGGACTTGGCCCTGGAGGAAGTAGAGCCTCCTACTCCAACTGATTCTAGTACGGATTCAGCAAAGGCTCACTACAAGGTCTTGACCAAGTCAAATAAGATGTGTCTCAAGATCATAAAGAACTCAATTTCTGAGACCATGCAGGGTGTCATGCCCGACACTGAGAAAGCTAAAGATTTCTTGACTGAAATAGGAAAATGATTTCAGAAATCGGATAAAGCTGAGCTGAGTTCACTTTTACATAAATTGACTCAAGCCACCTATAACGGTCAAGGAAATATCAGGGAGTACATTGGTGGATTGTCTGATGTGGTGGCTAAAATCCGCGCATTAGACCTTAAGATTGAGGATGAACTCCTGATTTTCTTGGTTCTGAACTCCCTCCCTCCACAATTCAGTTAATTCTAAATCAGCTATAATACTCAAAAGGAAAAGTGGACATTGAACGAACTGATATCTCAGTACGTTCAGGAGGAAGAGAGACTCAGAAGGTCGAGGAAGACACAAAGTGCACACCTAGTGACATCTGGTCAAGGACGAAAAGGGAATAAGAAAAGAAAGCACACTTCAGGCAAAAGTTCTACGGGTCCTACGGGTGGCAATCAGCTTAACTCTGGAATGAAAACTCCATATGAATTGTGGGGTGATGTGTTGAAAACGGCTGTGCAAATCCTTAATAGGGTCCCAAGTAAGGCTGTAATGAAAACTCCATATGAATTATGGACAGGGCGAAAGCTTAGTCTATGATATTTTCGTGTATGGGGTTGTCCTGCAGAAGCCAAACCATATAACCCACATGAAAGAAAAATTGACCCTAGAACTGTTAATTGCTTCTTTATTGGATACCCAGAAAGATCAAAAGGATTCAGATTTTATTGTCCATCATATTCCATGAGAGTCATTGAGACTGGGAATGCTAGGTTTATTGAGAACACTGAAGATAGTGGGAGCACAAATTTAAGAGATATTGTATTTGAGGAAGAGCGGATTGTGATTCCCACCACAATCATTCAGAGTAGCATGGTTGTCCGTCCAGCAGTGGACCCTGAGATCCCTATGGACGACCATGTACAACCTCAAATACAACCCACTGATGAGGAAATGGAAAACCCAATTCAGAATAATGAGCCATTAAGACGATCACATAGAGAGAGAAGATCTGCAATACCAGACGATTACGTCGTCTATTTGCAGGAGCATGAGTTTGACATTGGGGTTGAAAAGGATCCTGTATCCCTTTCACAGGTCGAACAAAGTGCGGATTCTTCTCATTGGTTCGATGCCATGAAGGATGAATTGAAATCCATGAAGGACAATAAAGTTTGGGACCTTATTGAATTGCCTGAAGGGATTAGGCTGATTGATTGTAAATGGGTATTTAAAACCAAACGGGACTCTAAGGGCAATATCGAAAGGTATAAAGCCAGGCTAGTTGCAAAGGATTTCACTCAGCGTGAGGGCATTGACTTTAAGGAGACTTTCTCACATGTATCTAGGAAAGACTCCTTTAGGATTATTATGGCTCTTGTGGCTCATATGGATTTGGAGCTACATCAAATAGACGTGAAAACTGTGTTTCTCAATGGAGATCTAATGGAGAACGTATATATGTTGCAGCCAGAAGGTTTTAAAGCCAAAGGCTCAGAACATCTGGTCTGCAAACTTAAGAAGTCCATTTATGGGTTGAAACAACATCACGACAGTGGTACCTAAAGTTTCATGAAGTTGTTTCCTCATATGGTTTCATTGAAAACACTGCGGATGAGTGCATATATGTGAAAATCAGTGGGAGTAAGTTTATCATTTTGGTCTTGTATGTTGACGACATTTTATTGGCCAGTAGTGATATTGGATTATTGCGTGAGACTAAGAAATTTCTATCTCAAAATTTTGAGATGAAAGATCTTGGTGATGCTTCATTTGTCATCGGCATGAAGATTAGCCGGGACAGATCACGTGGATTACTTGGCTTGTCGCAGAGGGCCTATATTGATAGGGTTCTCGAAAGGTTTGGCATGCAAGGTTGTGCTCCTGGCCAAACACCTGTTGTAAAAGATGACAAATTTGGTCAATTTCAGTGTCCTAAGAATGACCTAGAGAAGGACAAGATGAAAGCTATTCCATATGCGTCGACAGTAGGGAGCATCATGTATGCTCAGGTCTGTACGTGTCTAGATATTGCTTTTGTAGTTGGAATGTTGGGCAGGTACCTTAACAATCCAAGTATGAACCATTGGATAGTTAAGAAAGCATTGCGCTACCTGTAAAGGACAAAGGAATTCGCACTCACATATAGAAGGTCTGACCATTTAGAGCTGGTTAGATATACAAATGCAGATTTTGTTAGCTGCCTTCAGCGAGAGTTCCATTGCGAGCTACATTTTCATAATGAAATTATACTATGAAAAACGTGACATGATTTTGCTGCTTCATCTACGATGAAAGTGGAATATGTAGCTTCTCTTGAGCCTACGCATGAGGCGATATGGCTGCAAGTTTTATTCAGAACAGAATTGTCTAATGTCTATAGAACTCATCTGCATAAAGCAGATGATGATGGATCTACTCCTTAAAGGTCAGTTTATCATGTAACTTTTGAGACATTTGTCTTTCATGGGATTTGGTGACCCAAAGAAATATTGGATTAGTGGGAGTTTCAGTTTGATCTGATTCAGGTATAGACATTGGAGATCTCATTTTGACGATTCTGTTATTCAGTTTATATCTTGCTTCTCCTTTAGCGTGCACATTCAGTTTTGAGCAAGCAAGACTTTGGTTTGTGTCTTGGAGACACGTTCAGTAGGACCACTTGAAGATAAACACGTATGATCACATAAGACGTGTAATCTTCATACCACACCCCATATCATTGATCCATGTCGTTAAGGCTATTGGTATCTGTGATTGTGATTCGTCACACTTCGAAAATATTAAATGTTGTGTTGACTACCACAATTCAATATCAGTGGTCTTGATGGACCGGATCTGACAAGCGTTGCTCATAATTATCCAACGGTATTGTTTTGAAATCAGTAGGGCGCCCATTAGGAACTTTTGAAACAAGTGCATTTTATAAAATTATTTTTCACAAAATAAAATAAAATGTTTTGTTTTCCTTCAGAGATCAGTGTAGCCCAAGTGGGAGAATGTAAGACTCCATTAGGTGGGCCACACATGATCATCGGTTTAGATCATGACCGTTGGATTATTCAGATTGAGCGATTCAGTGGGCCCCACTACAGTTGTGATCATTGCAAATAGGTTTGGGGCGGGACGCTTGAACCATGTTCCCTATACGTGGTTATTAAGCCTGATATGGAAACCTACGGTGTGGAGACCCTAGAGGAGAGAAGTGTGATGGGTAAGCTTCTCTGGCCCTCTTTTCTATAAATATACGTCTTGGTCCCCTCACCAACACATAAGAGAAAACCCTAGTCCCCATTGAGAGGTTCTCCTAAAGGTGTAAGGTGCGTAAGACCAAGAGTTCTTCTCGACAACACGGCGGCATCGGGAATGTCTTCCCAAGCAGGTATGGCTTTAAGATTACAGTATGGAATCTCTATTATTGATGCATAGACGATCCGTTTATTCCGCATTAAGATTAAGTCTCACAGAAGAATGTTGCTGGGCTTTAAATCTCGATGAATGATTGACGTTTGGCAATGATTATGTAAATAATCCAGTGCAGAAGCCACATCTGTAACTATGTTTAACCTTTGAATAAACTTCAAGTTCCTTCTCAGCTGGTCATGACCATCTTTGTGCAACCACTTCTCTAAACTTCCATTTGGGCATGTACTCGTAAACAAGAGCTTTAAAATCATCACCCTTAAAATCAATGCTCGAGCAACAAGTTAAGATCTTAACAAGATTCCGATGCCTAATGTTTCTCAAGGCTTCGCATTCAGCCACGAAGCTCCTTAGAGCTCCCAGTTGTTGAAGTTTGAAGACTTTCACTGCTACCATAGTTCCAACATGATCTAGAGCCCTTCTATATACAGCGCCAAAACTTCCGGTGCTGACCAAATTGGCAGAAGAGAACCCATCTGTTGCTTTAAAGAGTTCCGCATAAGATACATTCAGCAAAAGATCCTCCGCGGAAGGAACAGCAATAGGCTTTCTTCTCGACTTTCTTATCCAATAGCGAGTGGCAAATAAACATGATAGTAAGATAAGACACAGGACAACAGCAACAACTATTGAGATTTTTACTTTTGAAGTAAGAGACTTTCCCCGTTTCTTGGAAGCTTGGTTAGAGCACGGATGCAATTTTAATTCTTGAATACCCCCACAAAGCTTACTATTTCCGAGCACAGAAACTTGACTGGCATTCCCAAAGACCCCTTGTTTTGGTAATTGACCCTCAAAATTATTGAAGGATAGATTTAGATACTGTAAAGCAAGCTTCTCCAGGTATTTTGGAATCTCCCCAGACAAGTTGTTGCGTGAAAGATCCAGGATTTGAAGGCCTCTTAGAGTACTAAATGTTGGAGGAATTGATCCTTGAAAGAAGTTCCCATCCAACCAGAGATACTCTAGGCTGAGACAATTGCCCAGCCAACTTGGAATTTTGCCTGACAATTTGTTATTAGAAGCACTGAATTTTCCAAGAGCTTTCAAGTAACCGGCTTCCAGAGGCAGACTATCGGTAAAAGAATTATTTCCAACGAAAAGTTCAATCAAAGATGGAAAGCTGAAAAGTTGCTTGGGTAAGATACCGCTGAAGTTATTATTATCGAGGTATATCAATTGCAGGTTTGTGCAATTAGCAAGAGTTGAAGGTATGCTTCCCGATAGAATGTTTTCATATAAAAAGAGTTTGTACAATCGGGAGATGTTGCCCAAGGAAGACGGAATTTGCCCTGATAATTCATTTGTACCTAAGTAAAGTTCTTCCAACTTGTTAAGCTTCCCAACACCGATGGGAACAGTACCTGTCAATAAGTTCTGCTCTATACCTAATGATGTTAAGCCGACGAGATTCTGAATCCCTGATGGGATGCCTCCGAATATCCTGTTACTCCCTAACCCAAGGCTTGTCAACTGTGTAGAAAGATTAGCTATGGAGTCCGGCAACGAACCGCTGAGATGATTTTGGTTTACCTCCAGCTCCTGTAAGCTACTTCAATTGGTCAAAGAATGGAGAAAACTCAAGTCATGAACTTTCCCAATTCCAAGTTCATTACCCCACAAACGGAGCTCAGAGAGATCCTTTAGGTTTCCAAAATTCATAGGCACGGATCCACTAAAACTATTGTCTTCAAGTTCAATACCTACAAGTCCTGAAGCATTGGATAATGAAATTGGTATGGGTCCTGTGAATTGGTTTGCTCCAGCGTAAAGCTCTTGGAGATTAGGAAGATTGAGGCCTAAGTTAGGTGGAAGGTTTCCATGCAAACTGTTCAATCCCACGTCCAAAGTGTTAAGAGAGGAGAGATTGTATAGGTGGGGCGGAATCCTACTTGACAGTTCATTATCAGCAATGACAAGCTCCTCTAAGCTTGCTAACCGACCCATGTCATCTGGGATGCTGTCCTCCAGACTGTTTGTTGCAAGATAAAGGTAAGTGAGAGACGAAAGGTTACCCAGTGAAGGTGGTATGCTTCTTGTAAGATTGTTGATATCAAGGCCCAAATAGGTGAGTTTCATTAGAGAGCCAAGCTCAGTTGGAATCCCCCCTGCAAGCTTGTTCCGGTAAAGATCAAGGGTTTTGAGTTTCGAACAGTGGGTCAGATTTTCTGGAATTTCTCCAGTGAATGTATTATTGTCCAGTCCGAGAAACCGCAAGCGGAACAAACGGCCAATCTCTTCAGGAATTGGCCCGTTGAAGCTGTTGTTTGCAAGATCGATTGTCCTGAGGAAGGTGAGGTTCCCTATGAAGGGAGATATGGGGCCCACCAAGTTCTGGTCACTGAGGATCAAGGCGGTGACCCTTTGAGGATTCCGGCGACCACTGCATGAGACTCCTTGCCAGTGGCAGAAGTGGAGAGAATCGTTCCAGGAGCTCAAGGAATGGAGACAATCTTCTGTTACAAGATGTTTTAAGTGGAGCAAAGCAAGGCGATCGGTTTCGTTGGAGAAGTGAGGGGCAGATCCGAAGAAGCATGGAAGGTGAATGGAAGAGATAAGGAGAAATGACCAAAATGCCCATAGGCTCATAAGCTGGATCTCCATTATTGAGTCTGTGAACGCAGGAAAAGCGAAAGTGAGGAGACAAATATGCAGTGGATTCCGGGCCATTGATGACTTGAGGACTCTAGAGTAGAAAGCGGATTGCGTCCGACCCCGCACGTACGTAGCAAGTAACGGCCATATTTGTGTGGGGCCCACCGTGATGTATCTGTTTATCCACGCCGTCCTTCCCTTTTCTCATATCATTTCAAGGCATTAGCCAAAAAATGAGGTAGTCCAACGATCAAGTGGATCACGAATTCCACTGATGAATGGCGGGGATCTAGAACACATGTGCCGCACGCATGGATCGGCACGAATGGCAGGGATCTATAACACATGTGCCGCACGCATGGATCTCGGACATAGTCCGCTGACCTCTCACATGAGAGGTCTTATCCTTCCTGCAGTGCGGGATACGGCACATGGCAGACTCAATAACTACAGGCACATGGAAGGGTCGATGACCAGTAAACAGCCGTGAATCACGAGTTCCACTGAGGGAAGTGTGGGACCCATTGATGAGCCGTGATGCATGAAATCGGATTTCGGACTGAGTTACTCAGTATGCTCTCATCGTACTGAGTAAACTCTGTTGGGCCCACCATAAATGTATGTGGTTTATCCCGGCCGTTCATCCATTTTTCCAGCTCGTTTTAGGGGTTGAGCCTAAAATTGAAGCACATCCGAAGCTCAAGTGGACTATGCCACAGAAACCAGTAAGAATAATAATTTCCACTGTTGAAACCTTCCTAGGCCCATGGTGATGTTTATTTGTCATCCGCCAACCTGTCAGCTTGATGAAAAAGCATGTCTCCCAAAAATTTTTAAACGGTATCAGCTTGATGCAAAACGTATGTCTCCCAATAATTTTTAAACGGTACACATTCAATTCACATGGTCCACCTGAGATTTTAATATCTTTCCATTTTGGGCTTCAGCCATAAAATTATGTTAAGATGGATAGACGGCGTGGATAAAATATATAAATCATAGTCGGCCCCACAGAGTTTACTCAGTATGCTTAGCCCTACTGAGTTACTCACTAACCAATCCGCTTCCCGTGATGCTTGCTAATTAAGGGCGCGGCTTCGGTGGATCCCCGGATGATCCACCGAGGTGGCCGGATCCCTGACCATGGCATCCGCTGTGTGATGTATGTATCTTACATCCATGCCGTCCATCCATTTTAAAATCTCATTTTAGAGCATAATTTAGAAAATGAAGTAGATCCAAATCTGAGGTGGACCATAATACAGTAAACAATGGTACTAGTCCAACGCTCAAGTGGACCACACAAAATAGTAAGCTTAGATTGCATTAAATGCACAAAGCATTATATGCAATGGTCATTTCTGGTGTGGTCAGTAGAACGATGGATCTGCCTCATGTTTTGGTTCATATAGTAATATGATCAAAGAAAAGGAATGAACAGCGTGGATAAACCAATGCAGAGATTGGTTTAGACGCAATTCATCTCCGGTCTAGTATTAAAAAATTTATTTGTAGCTTTTATTTTTTATTTTCTCTTTTTCAATACTGAGAGTCGTCCCAGAATATTCCACACACGGGAATGAAAAAAAAAAACTCCACATACCGAGTTATGTGGATACTGGATTGTGTGTCAGTATGCACTTATCGTTTTGGAACAATTGTGTGTATGTATGTGGTTTATCCACGCCTTCCATCTATTTTGCCAGCTCATTTAAAGGGTTGAGCCCAAAATTGAAGAATATCCAAAGCTCAAGTGGACCAAACCTCAGGAAAAAGTGGGAATAATGATTTCTACCATTGAAACCTTGCTAGGGCGCACAATGATGTTTGTTTGTCATCCCATCTAATCTGACACTTTAATCGGGGAGTCGTAAATGCATAGTTGAGTCATTTAAAAAAAAACAATAATAATAATAAAAATTGGAGCTTTCTTTAGCCCACACCTGAATTGACGTTATGAGTTAACTTTAAACTGTTTCCTCCGGTGTGGTCCATCCATGATGAGTTATCCCCTCAAATGACTTGGATCTGCTTTAAGACCATCCAGTAGGCCCCACATAAGATGTGTGATGAGTTCAATAGATTGGTCCTTTGTGCAGGAAAGGTCAATTGGCCGTTAGGACCGTCGCTGCCTCTGTGGGACCCACTTATATGAGCTTTCGACGTGCATTCGACATCATTCCTTTCATTCCAATGAACTTTTCAGTGAATTTTTTTTTTAATATTTCCGATTGCAAATCTCTAACATAGAAGTTATGACGGCCTAAGGTGGATTTAGGTTAGGATAATAGTGGCTTTTGTGTGTGTGTGTGTGTGTGTGTGTGTGTGTGTGTGTGTTGTTGGTGGGTTATCAAAGATGTGTTTCCACAGTCTAGCTCGCAAGCAAGTTTCATAGTGACTACACTAGATTTCTGGCCAAGTTAATAGTTTCCAATTGAGTCAAGCCACAAGTTTAACAAGGTCAAGGCCCTGTTCTCAAATATCCATTATCATCATACCCTCTCTACCTACACCAATATTCATCATCATAGCCTTCTACCTGGAATTTGGGTTGGGGTCAGCCTTTTAATGGTAGATTGGCAACATTTTTACCACTGGCTACCCAACAGACATTGTTTTTTTAAAACAATGATCATTTTATTAATAAAAAGGCTAAAGACATAATACAAAAAGAAAAGAAGATTAGAATCTACTGCAAATCTGACCACATACAAGAAACTGATCAATAACTAAGACATTAGCTGCTCCGCCCATTCCATTACATTAAGCTTTTCCCTATTCAACACTTTTACGAAATGACGATTGTTTCTCTCTAACTAAATGTTCCATAATCCTGCTAATAAACACATGCCAAACCCACTTTCCCACTTTTCCTTTACACCCAATGCCAAGCTAAAAAGAACTACTTGATTATATTTGGAGTAACCCATGCAATTTTGAATAAACTATGAAAACAACCTTGTCAAACAACCAGTTGCTCTAAAAGCTCGAGGCTTTAAGAGGATGGACTATCAATGCATACCAAGGCAACTCCCACACGGGAACATACTAAGTAAGGGTGGAGAGACATCATAATCTTTTTGCTCTAAAAGTTCCCTTGCCTTGATACCATATCAAACAACCAGTTGCTAAAAAAAATACGAGCCTTTAGAGGATGGACTATTAATGTATACCAAGGGACTTTAACAAACCTAATTTTTTTGCAGCAAAGAACAATTGACAAAAAGATGAGATTGGCTGTGGTAGAGGCTCATATTGACAACAACTGCATGCCAACAAGATCTCCCACTTATTAGGTAATAAACACGGGATCAACTCACATGGTCTTGATGTCATACGCCGGACTCAGGGGTGACTCTGACCAAATCCGATTTGACTTGTCCAAGTTGCACATGACTCAATGCATCCAAGTTTACTTTGTGGGACTTGTACAATCACTGGACCAAAAATGGAAAGGCATGCTCTGCTGTATCCAAGGTTTTAAAATACCATCCGAACCAGTACATATTGCCAGATACAAAGCAGTTTCGTACATAAAAGATACAGTTGTATCGTCCCGATACAGCCCACTTCAAGTGGGGATCAATATGGTACGCCAAAACCGATTTTCAGTCCCTGGTTTTATCATCAGGCTGAAATCACAGTCATGTTATGGCAAATGCACTACTATTTGGGCATCTGCTCCATCTTAACTCCGCATTAAAGTGGACTAATGACATTAGATGAGATCTTTAAAGCCAGACAAGGATCAAGGACATCAATCTAATTAAAAACCCAAACAGATAGCAATGAACTACACTGTGGGTGTTTGTTTTTCTATTTTTTTACCATTGTAAATGGTGGTAAACAAGTAATGATGACCTCTTGTTGCTGTTTTTTTAGATTGCCTTTTGAAAAAGGAATGAGAATGTGTGAGTGAAATCCGAAGGTCCCACCGTGATCCATGCCGTCCATCTGTTTTACCAGCTCATTGTAGGGCATGAGCCCAAAAATGATGCATATTATAAGCTCAAAATGGACCACACCACAGGAAAAAGGGGAAATCACGATGTCCACCGTTGAAAGGTGAAACCATCCGTGGGTTCCGCACTGACGTATATCTGTGATCCAAACTGTTCATACGTTTGACACGGATATGAATGAAGGGAAAACAGAAATATCAGTAATCCAAAACGCTTGTGGCCCGCAAGAAGTTTTCATTGGTAGGTGTTTAACTTCCCCTGTTTCTTGTGGTGTGGTCCACTTGTGATTTTGATCTGCTTCAATTTTGGGCTCTTGCCCTAAAATGAACTGCTAAAACGGACAGACAGCGTGGATCAGACACATACATCACAGTTGGCCCCACAGATTTTACAAGTTCCTCCTTCGTGCTAGCGTCAAGCCAATCCTACATCATCATCATATAGGTGCGGCTGGCTGTAATTCAAATTGTAAATAATGAGTACTTATTTACCTCTATTTACAGTGGTAAATAGAAAATCAAACACACCCTAAAAGAGAGAATCAAAGATCCATCTCGTGGCTCAAAAAATCAGGTTCGTCAAGGCATCAGGCCACAGCGCGAACACATAATGATAGACAGCTGGAAATAATAAGACCAATGGTCCAAACCACATACACGTGCAGTCCCAGCTGATAACAGGGCCAGCCTGGTTTTCAAGCCACAACGCAAAACCAGTACGTCCCGCCGCATGGATGGTCGGTCCCAGTTACTAATTACATTCAACTGATATTTTTATCTGTAGTAGAAGCACAGAAGCCTTTATGTCTACACATATCAAATGTCTCTTTGCTTGTTATTCTCTCAAGGCACTGAAGCTAAGATGCCCATGAACAAGTAGAAAATCATGCCAAGGTTATCGAAGTACCTCTGATATTCTTTTCAGATCATGGAATGAGCAGTATCTTGCCTATATGCTTGCTGCTTTCCATTAGCCCTTGGGACTCTGCTGCTTCAGCCAATGGAAAAGACTCGTACACCACGGGCTTCACCTTGTCAGCTGCAATGGCAGGCCACACGTTCTTCTCCACCTCGCTGACAATCACCGCTTTGTTTTCAGGGCTTCTGCTCCTCAATCCCGCTGCTGTATAAGTATAACCAGTTTAGAATATCCAAATGGGCTAGGCTTCAATTTTTCATGTGCCGAGGAAGATGCATGCCAATCCAGATCGCCAAAATGGTGGGCCCCAATGTGAATAGAATCCTTGTTTAGGAAATCTAGCTAGAAAAAAGAATACTGTTTAATCAACCCTGTTCCGCTAAAGGTGCGTTTGGATACAATATTCAATTTGATTGTAGGAATCGATGGTCCAGATCTGACTGTGAAAATTCATGAATGGAAATGCCAGATCTGAGATTGAATTTATCAATCTATATTGATCCGCCGCAATTGATGCATAGTTTGCTCTGATACTAAGTGTGATTTGAAATGCGGAATAAAGGATCGATTTATGCATCGATTGTATGAATTGATATAATCTGATCTGAAGTTGCGTACCTATTTGAGAAGCCATAGGATGATATCGATGGACTTAATTTTCCACACCTTACACCTTTAGAGGACACTAAGGGCTGAGGAAGCTTGTGCTCACAATCGATGTGTAGGCTTGGGGACCCAGTTGCTATTTATAGAAGCTTGATGGAGGCGTTTTGTTTCATTTACTTCAAAAACCCATCGAAACCCTTCCTAATTTATGACTCCACACTTAATATCCCATGCCCATAATGTGGTGTAACGAAGTGTCCCACCCCAACACGTTTACAATGTGACCACGACTTTAGTGGGGTCCACCGGTATGCTTGATCATATATCCATCTTTATGTAGATCCAAGCCATTGATCAAGTAGGCCCACCTTAAGAAGTCTTACCAACTGGTCAATATCATCACAAGATCAGCCCACATCTTCACATGATGAAAGTGGAGACTGAGTGAAGATAGCCTAGTTTCAACACTAAGGTCATCGTATTGATTCCCAGAGTGAGGGTGGCTAACATTGTTATGTGACTAAGAGGGTGGGTGGGTGTACTAACAATTGAGTGTGTGGACTAACCCATTTAATAAATAAATAAATAAATAAATAAAAAACCCACTTCTAACAAAATTAGCTTAGATCCCAAGTCTTAACCACAGCTTGTTCAAGTGTCAAAGCAAAATATTGCTCAATAACTTCTATGGATCAAGATCCATAGCTCAAGAGGTAGACTTGAGTGAAGATAGCCTAGTCTCAACACTAAGGTCTTGGTATCAATTCCCAAAGTGGGGTTGGCTAACATTGCATTGTGACTAACAAGGGTAGGTGCGCTAACAGTGAAAAAAAAAAAAGGTTCTATGACTGCAAAATGAACCTGTCTTTCTTTCATATTTTATGATGATAGACAAAATCGTAACTTATTAAAAATAATAAAATTCTATTTAAAATTCAAATTTAACCCTTAAAATAATTAAATTTAGCTAAATTGTGGACGTGCTAGTGACAAAAGCCAATGGATACAACATATGTATCAAGGTGGGCCCCACAGTCACCGCGCGGCCTCACCGAATCCACTCCCGATTTTTTCCCTCTCCGTTTCTCTGCACTCGCCACATCCCTGGTGGACGGGTAAAATGAAAAATCCTGAAATTTTCAACGGCCGTCGAGCATTTGAAATGAATACAGTGCACCATCTCCAAAACGACGAAAAGCTCATAACGACGACGAAAAGCAAAGATAAGCATATGCAAGTGCCATGAGAATTCTGCATGTGCTATTGTAGCATAAAGATATGAGATCTGGCCATTCATAAGGCAGGTCCAACAGTACATGCGCCCTTCCCTAAGAATTATGAAGTTCTCGATATATAAAGTAGCCCATACATGCGAATGTGGTATGTTGGTTAGCCTTCATAACAGTCAATATTTTTCATACATCCTTTGCCCATTTAACAAATTTGCAAGTTTGATTTCTGAGCTAGGAAGGACACATGCACTACTGGGTCCATGTTGAGTGGCCAGGTAAAGGATGGTTTGATGCAAGGTAAGCAGCTGGCCAGAGAGCTTTTGCCAAGCAATAGTGAGAAAAAGAGGTCAACCTCTAATAGTTGGGAAAGGCTATGAATTATGATGATAGGGCTGCAACTGGTAATTAACCCAAACCTGGTTGACCCAACCCTAGTTTGGGTCAGGTTTGGGCGGTTTTTCAAGGTCCACAGGTTGGAAAACACAAACCTAATTTGAAATCGGGTTGGTTTGGGTTGAGCAAATTCGTGTTGGGTTAGGTCAGGTTGGGAATAATCGCATGTATTGGGGTCAGCTTAGGTTGTCTCAAGAATAGAAGAATTTGGATTGGGTTTGGGTTGGGCACATCGGGTTGGAATTTAGGTGGGCTCATGTAGTGGACAGTTCTAGAAAGCTTATCAGCAGGTTCGGTCCTCTTGGGGTCGGGTCAGGTCGGATTATGTGATGGCATTTGAATTCATTCATGCCTGCCGATTGTTCGCTGAAATTCTCCAATGGGTTAAGCTATGTTTGGAAGTCCTCAGTTCGTAAAGCTGGCATGATGAGTCAGCAGAAAATACATGTGAAATATGTATCGGATCTTCCCATACATATCCCACATGTGATTTGGGCCATGGAAAATTTGTAATCTGGGTACGATTCACCATTCCCCCCCAAACACTAGCTCAGAATTCCAGTTGACTCCAATTTCGCAGTACAAACCTATGTGGGCTGTAGACAAGACCACTTGTTTGTTGAAATAGAACCATTGGATGCTTCTCATTTCTAACTGTCCAACAGATGTCTGCCAAATCAATGCTTTTCATTTCTAACCGTCCAACAGATGTCCACGACATCACTAGTCAGATAATCAGATACGCTTTTTTCCTTTCCTCTTTTTCGTTCATGATGCATCTAAAGTGGGACCTGCAATTTGAACATTCAGTTTCAATTACTTATTATGACAAATATTCCACTTCTTAGTGCTAGTGCATCATTCACAAACTCTGTCAGAGTATCAAACACTTCAGATTTATAATTTATGGATGCGATTTAACTATTGCAGGGGGGCCTGAAAATAAAAGGCTATGTGGGGCCTGAATATAAAAGCTAGCACATTAACATTGATAACATTTCAACATCATGAGAACCTTTTTTGTTTTTTTGCATGGATGCACATGGAGATGACATGGTGGGCCTGTCTGTCACATCTTGTTGAATGCACAATAGCCCAATTTGGATGCATCTGAGCTCTTCACTTGCGGGACATGTCTCTGTGATCAATGGATCTGTTAGTTCCAAGCATTTCGCTCAATCTAAGCTGGATTTGGGGTGGGTGCCAAAAAATGATTTGGAGTGAAAGTCCTGAATTCTGCCCAAAATCCATGCTGCCAGTTGGATTCAGTTCTCAAGCAAGAAAATTGTCTTTTGTATAGTTGTTTTCTGTGCACTTTGTATGTTGTGTTTTCTGACTAGTACTGGGGTCTTCCAGTGATATATCAAAGAAATAGATCCTTCACCAAGGGAGCGATCCAGGCTTATTGGAAGTCAAAGAAGAGAATAGAGGAAGAACATCTCAGATCCATCTCGAATTCGCCATAGAACAGTCAGGTCATTATCTTGGTTAGAGTTGAGTTATTATTTTGAATGAATTAAACAATCAGTTTCATCATTTCTTAAGTTTTTAAGTTACTTTGCTCCTATTAACTGGAAACAAGATGAAAACAAGGTTTTGAAGTTTGTCACTTGTCAGCATGCACTTGCAAACATATTGCTCCCATGTCATATTTCCCTGCTATTGGGGGTCCCTGCAGAGGATGGACAGTTAAACGCATCACAGATCTTATGCAGTCCTGTGATCTTCAATCTAAAAGTCCAAACAATTAGACGAAACAGTTGAGGCCAAACAGAACAAATCTTCTAACATGGTACAGATCTTGACCGAACATGCTGGATCAATTGCAGTGGCGTGTGAGTGGTGGAAATAGAACTAAGCGTTTGTGAATTAGTTGCAAGAAAACTACTATGGAAGTCCATGCAATTGGCCTGAAATTTCAAGCTGCTGTAAAATTGAACCTTGGTTCGAAGCTAACTGTGGAGATGGCCAGCTTCAATCCAACACATAAATGTTCTTAAAGAATAAATCATGTTATTGTGGAACACTGCTCATTCCACTCATGCATTTTGACAATATAATTCAAATTTTAATTTTCCTGGGTCACAAATCCTGTTTTTGTGACAGTGCCTATGAGTGGAATGAGCAGTTCTCTTAGATTTCCACCGCATTGTCCCAGCTTCAGCATCTCTATTATGTTCAAAGGACAAGTGAAGCTATAGCTTCTGTGCACATCATGCCAAGTGCTTGTGAACCGAGCTTCATTTTTCCTAGGAACAACACCAGCTAATTCCATTTAGCTGATTTCCATGATCTACCTCCGTTAGATCTGCCAGTATGATCAATGGTTTGCTTCATTTTGAATGTCCTTCTCAAAACAAAACATGTAGCTTTAACTAGGACAAAATGATACTTATTCTGGATTTTTTTGTTAATTTACTTTATCATTACTTGAGATGCAAGTGATCCTTCTTTTAACCAAAATAATATGTTTGCCTTTATGCTTCTGAAGTGGCCATAGTTGCTCCTCCTCTATGTGTAAGGTTTGGATGATAAGAATCCTCCCTATTTGTTATACATGCATTCCTTTTGGTTAAATATAACATTGTTTTGATTCTCATAATTGTTTCCTATTACTTTATTTCTTTCCATGTTGAGAAAAGGGTTTTGAAGGACTAAAATGTTCTAAACTCAGTAAAGAAATTATGAAGGCAACTCAGGTTTTGTGTTCGTGTAAATTACTGTTCTATGCTTGGGGAAATGCTATGTTGTACATCTGCCTCGAAGGTATTGCAGATATGTCCTTGGACTTGAATATTGCACTCCTTAGGCTCTGAATTGTTTGGACATGCTTTAGTATCGACCAAGTCCATCGGACTACACTAACAGTCATTGTTGCTCCAAACTTGTGTCATGGATGGTCCAACGATATCATAACCACCCTTTATTCATTTCAACATGTGGAGCCTTGAACTTAACTGTTAAAAGTTAATGTGATCATCTAAAATATATTTGGTAGCTATGATGTCTTTGCCCGTGAATTCTTTTGGTTGCATTTTTTTTAAATAAAAGAAATAATTCCTAATTCTGTTTAGATTCGACTTACTAAAACCAGATTCTATCTTTTAGAAGAAGCCTTACCTACTCAGAAGGTAGATATCTCAGAGAAACAACTCTACTAAAGTTGGAAAATTCCCTTTCAATCTCAAATTCCAACAATATGCATGTGGATAGATACAGTGCATCAAGCACTATAGTAGCCCCATCGCTGACCCTACCCCTATTCCAACAATTGGTGTGATTCACTGCAATAAATTATGCACGAGCAGACCGGTCGTTGAATTAAATTTTGGGTTTGAATTTTCAGAAAACTCTCTGGCTGTTTTTAGCCTTTTGCGACCGGTTGTCCGACCAGTCGTCCACGAGCTCAGACCGGTCGTGCGACCGATCGTCTGTGTAACAGAGCTTCTTCTACAAGCTCCGAATTTTGCTACGCAAAGCGCAGTTTTTGCGGGATTTCTCGAAGTTTCTTCGCACCTAGGGCCCCAAACTTATAAAAGGACTCCTCTAGCTCATTCCTAAGGCATCCTAGAAGAGAATTACCATGGTGGGAGGTAGCGGAAGTCGGATCCGGAGTTCTACAATTCCTCCTAGTTTGTTCTTCTAGTTTTATGTTTTTCCTAGTTGCTTTCATGTTTCCTTGGATCATGAACGGCTAAATCTCTTAGCTAGGGCTAAGAGGTGAAGCTTGTAGTGAATCCAAGATGTTTTAATTTGTTTGTTTTGGTTTCAAGTTGGATTATTAGTAAAGAACAATGGTTTGAAGTTTGAATAAAGTTCTAAGTAATTTTTCTTAATCTTATGATGGCTTATGGATGTTCAGAAGAATTGCTTGAGTTCTTAATTATTTTGAATGGTTCTAGACCTATATGCTCCGAGGAATTGGATTCAATACGCTCTAGACCTTTGATTCTCATGTGGGAACTTCATGCCAAGAGTTCTATTTTTTTGGAATTTTTGCTTATGTGTGATTGTGTATGTAATTTGAATGAAGTTCAAATCATGATCTAGTTATGCTTTGTGACAAAGTTTAATGATGATTATGATTGTGATATTAATTTATTGGAACTAGGATTGACCTATGCAATTGAGTGTGATCAAGTCCTAACTTGAATTGAGGGAATCATGTACTTGAATCACACATATGACAGATTGATTATTTTAACTGCTCTATCATCCGGCTAGATAGGATTTAATTTCGATTTTAGTTGAGTAAGTGAGAAACCACAGCGAATTAAGCATCGAGGATTGCTACAAGTGGATCATTGAATCCCTAGTGTTCTTTTACATTGTTTACATTCTCTTTTAGTTTGAAATTGCTATCTGCATTCAATTCTAAAAATCCTGTTTAGTTTGTTCTCAATTAGAAACCATTGGAAGTGTTTTGTGAGTTCCTACACAAGTCCCTTTAGATCGACCTCGGTCTTACTGAGATTATTACTATATCGCAACCCTACACTTGGGGAAGCGAACAAGTTTTTGGTGCCACTGCCGGGGACTTTGACGGTTTTTCACAAATTTTCTGAAAAACAATTTTTATTTGGGATTTTTAGGAGTTCTTTACTAACTTAGTTTGTTTGCTTTGTTTTGTTTTTACAGGAATTCTAGGAGTCGAAGTAGTCACTTCAAATCAGGTTTTTCTAATTTTTTTCTTTTATTTCTTTGAGATTTGCATGCCACATTGGGTTCAGGATTCTAATAACCGACTCATTAGCGAATGGGGAATTGTTGAAGGGATTGATAGGGAGCCACGTGCTAAGAAACGTTTAGATTCTCCAATTTTGTTTGAAAGTATGGCTGGAAATCAACCCAACCCTGTGGCCAATCAAAATCTAGGCCAAACCGAAACGGGAGAGAATGAGGTTGAGAATGTTCCCTGACCTAGAACACTACGTGATTACTTGCAACCTGCAAGAGCGAGCACTCCCTCATGCATAGTTTTTCCACGTAATGCAGGGAACATAGATCTTAAACCGGGAGTAATCCAAGTCCAACTCCTTCCCAAATTTCATGAAGTAGACAGTGAAAATGCTTATCAGCATCTTAAGGAATTTGATGAGGTGATAGCCACAATGCACTTGGCAAATGTAACTGATGATGTAGTGAGACTTAAATTATTTCCTTTTTCCCTTAAAGAGAAAGCTAAGGCTTGGCTTTATGCATTAAGGCCAAGAACAATTGGTACATGGATTGAGATGACTAGGGAGTTCATTAAAAAGTTCTTCCCTACTGACATAACGATCATGTTGAGGCGCCTTATAATGAATTTTGCTCAAAAAGAGGATGAGACCTTCTTCCAATGTTAGGAGAGGTTCAAGGACTTGTTAAATGCATGCCCACATCATGGCTACGAAATTTGGCGGGTAATAAGCTTTTTCTATGAAGGACTGACTTCACCCATGCGCCAATTCGTAGAGATGATGTGCAATGGAGAATTCATGAATAAGGAGGCCGAGGAAGCATGGGACTATTTTGATGTCTTGGACGAGAATGCACAGTCTTGGGATACATCTAAACCAACAAATCCCAAGACGAGCCAACAAAAGGAAAAAGGAGGAATTAATGTCCTCTCATAAGAAGATAATATAAGTGCACGTGTGGCTAGCCTCACAAGAAAAGTCGAGGCCATGGAATTGAAGAAAGGAGAGACGATTAACTCAAAGGACGTTGAAATTGTTTGTGGAATTTGTACTGGAAATCAACGTGCAACACAGGATTGTCCCACAATTTTCGCATTCCAAGATATCTTACAAGAACAATCAAATGCCATAAACAGTTATCAACGGCCATTTAGAGCTCCAAACTCAAACACATATAACTCTAGTTGGAAGAACCATCCCAACTTTACTTGGAGGAATGGACCAACTGCGAATGCAAACAACACCTCCCAAGCTCAACCTTTACTAGGTCCATCCCTAGTAATCACACCAAAAGCTACGCTAGAGGAGATGTTGGGTGCATTCGTATTGGTTCAAGCTGAATATAACAAGACTAATTCTCTGAAAATTGATGGGTTCATGCAAGAGCAACTGAAATTCAATCAAAATTTATCTTAAGCCATTAATGACTTGAAAACCTCAATGGCTAGAGTTGAATCTCATCTCAGTGTTAGGGAGAAAGGCACACGTCCTGCCCAACCTCTCCCTAACCCAAGAACCCAATTTGAGATACAAAACACAAGCTCGTCCTCCCAACATACGGAGCATGTTCAAGCTATCACCACCTTGAGAAGTGGAGAAATAATCAATAAATCTAATCCGGTGAAGGCCGCAAAGCCTAATGATCCGAAAATCTCCAAAGAGGATGATAGCTTGAACAACACTCCACGTGAGAAAGAACTGGAAAGGCAATACAAGCCGGCTGCCCCTTTTCCCCAAAAGGTTGATTTCACCCAAACCTTTAGACAAAAACCTGAAAATTTTAGAGGTTTTTAAGCAAGTGAAGATCAACATTCCGTCGTTGGATGCTATAAAACAAATACCATCCTATGCCAAATTTCTAAAGGAATTGTGTACAGTCAAAAGGAAACACAATGTTCACAACAAAGTACTTTTGACTGAGAATTTGAGCGCTATTATCAAACAAGAGGTGCCCCAAAAATACAAGGATCCGGGTAGTCCAACCATCTCATGCATCATAGGTGACTACCGGATCAAACAAGCCTTACTCGATTTAGGGGCAAGTGTTAACCTCATCCCATACTCGGTCTATGAACAACTTGGGTTAGGTGAATTGAAACCCACCAAAATCACACTCCAACTTGTTGATAGATCTATTCGTATACTGAAAGGAGTGATTGAGGATATTTCGGTCCAAGTTGATAAATTCTACTACCCAGTGGACTTTATTATCTTGGATACACATCCCGTGATGGGTACCGGTGCTCAAATTCTCGTCATACTTGCTCGCCCTTTTCTAGCTACTTCAAATGCGATTATCAATTGTAGAAACGGGCTTGTACAAATGTCCTTTGGAAATATGACACTCGAGCTGAATATATTTGATTTATGCAAACAACCACGGGAAGTTGATGACGAAGTCCACGAAATAAATCAATTAAATCATTCGTGGAAAATACATCCCCCTTAACATTCTATTTCGATCCTTTGGAGGCATGTTTGGCCCACTCTAATGAGATTAATGATGACACGATACGAGAGATGGCTGCCATTTTGGATGTTATGCCAGTACTTGATAATAAAATATGGAAGACACTATTTGAACCTTTACCCTTAAGCGAGAACAAGCCTCTTTCATCTAATATCAAGGCACCGAAGCTCGACCGAAAACCATTGCCAAATGATTTGAAATATGTATATTTAGGTCGAGGTGAGACATATCCAGTGGTGATTTCTTCCAACTTGGATGAGGAAAAAGAGAGTAGGTTAATAGCTACTCTAATAGAGCATAAGAGCGCCATCGGATGGTCAATTGCGGATCTCAAAGGCATAGACCCATTGATTTGTACTCATCGCATACACCTTGAGGAAAATGCCAAGACATCTAGGCAACCACAAAGACGCCTCAATCCAAACATGAAGGAGGTGGTTAAGGCCAAAGTGGTGAAACTATTGGATATGGGTATCATCTACCTAATATCCGATAGTCAATGGGTAATTCCAACTCAAGTGGTGCCTAAGAAATTCGGAATAACCATCGTAGCCAATGCCAACAATGAACTCGTACGAACCAGAGTCACTACCGGTTGGAGAATGTGCATTGACTACAGAAAACTAAACACAGTCACAAGGAAAGACCACTTCTCCTTACCATTTGTTGATCAAATTTTAGAAAGGTTGGAGGGTCATTCCCATTTTTGCTTCCTTGATGGGTATTCAAGGTATAACTAAATAGAGATCGCCCTAGAGGACCAAGAGAAGATAACATTCACATGTCCATTCGGCACTTTTGCCTATTGAAGGATGCCGTTTGGACTGTGCAATGCCCCTGCCACTTTTCAGTGTTGTATGTTGAGTATTTTTTCTGATATGGTGGGGACGATTCTCGAAGTCTTCATGGACGATTTCTCAGTATTTGGTTGTAACTTTGATGAGTGTCTGATGCACTTAAAAACTGTTTTGAAAAGATGTGAAGAAAAGAACCTCGTGTTGAATTGGGAGAAATGTCACTTCATGGTTCAAAAGGGAATAGTACTTGGTCACATCATCTCACAAAATGGAATCGAGGTGGACAAAGCTAAAATCGATCTTATCTCTAACCTTCCACCACCCAAGAGTGTACAAGATGTGCGGTCCTTTTTGGGACATGCCGGATTTTATAGACGGTTCATAAATGACTTTAGTTCACTCTCTCTCTCTCATCCTTTATGTAACCTCCTTCAAAAGGAAAACTCATTCGAGTGGACTGAAGATTGTCAAAATGCTTTTGACAAACTAAAAGGTATGTTGACATGTGCTCCCATAATGCAACCACCTGATTGGAGCCTTCCTTTTGAAATTATGTGCGACGCAAGCGACTACGCTATTGGGGCGATGTTAGGCCAGAGAAAAGAGAAAAAGCCATGCGTCATCTATTATGCAAGTAGAACCTTAAACTCAGTTCAAGAAAACTACATTATTACAGAAAAGGAACTTTTAGCCGTGTTTTTTGCTTTAGACAAGTTTAGGTCCTACTTGATCGGATCCAAGATCATCATATTCACCGACCATGCCGCGCTTAAGTACCTTCTCTCAAAGAAGGATGCTAAGCCACGCTTGTTAAGATGGATCCTCCTACTCCAAGAATTTGACATAGAAATACGTGATAAGAAACGAGTAGAAAACGTAGTGACTGACCATCTCTCTAGACTTGTTCTCACTGATTCCCCTAAGACGACCGCTATCAATAACATGTTTCCTGATGAACAACTTTTTAAAATCTCCTAATTGCCATGGTATGCGGACATTGTTCACTATCTTGCTACAGGTACAATTCCGACACATTGGAAAAAGCAAGATAAGGATAAGTTCTTCAATGAGGTGAGAAAATTCCTATGGGACAACTCGTACTTATTCAAGTATTGTTCCGATCAAATCATAAGGAGATGTGTGCCGGATGATGAACAACAAAGTATCATCTCCTTGTGTCATTCTCAGGCATGTGGTGGCCACTTTTCGACTAAGAAGACCACAGCCAAAATTCTGTAATGTGGGTTTTATTGGCCCACCATGTTCAAGGATACCCATGAGTTTTGTAAAACGTGTGAGCTTTGTTAGAAATTGGGAGGAATATCCCGTAGAAATATGACGCCACTCAATCCCATCTTACCAATCGAAGTTTTTTATTTTTGGGGCATCGACTTCATGGGTCCATTCCCATCTTGTTTTGGAAACTTATATATTTTGCTTGCCGTCGATTATGTTTCAAAGTGGGTCGAGGCGATTCCATGCCGGAACAATGACCATAAAACAGTCATTCGTTTCTTAAAAGAAAATATTCTTTCCCGATTTGGAACACCTCGAGTCATTATAAGCGATAGAGGATCTCATTTTTGTAACCGCCCGTTTGAAGCTTTAATGAAGAAATATGGCGTAAATCACAAGGTGAGCACTCTTTATCAGCCACAAACAAGTGGACAAGCTGACATATCCAACAGGGAAATTAAACATATTTTGGAGAAAACAATAAACCCCGATCGCAAAGATTGGTCGCTTTAACTTACCGATGCACTCTGGTCTTACCGTACCGCTTTCAAGACCCCCATTGGAATGTCTCCCTATAGACTTGTCTATGGGAAAGCTTGTCACTTGCCTGTGGAGTTGGAACATAGGGCATTTGGGCGATAAAGGAAATGAATTTTGATTCTGACAAAGCAAGCTCGTTGCGCAAACTTCAATTGAATGAACTTGCGGAACTCCGGAACGAGGCATATGAAAATGCGAGAATTTATAAGGACAAGACCAAGGTGTTCCATGATAAGAACATCCTTCGTAAGACCTTCACGATTAATCAAAAGGTCTTTATGTATAATTCTCGATTACATTTATTTCCGGGGAAATTGAGGTCTCGATGGACGGGTCCCTTCATTGTAAAAATTGTTTATCCATATGGGACTGTCGAGTTGTTGAATCCAATGAACGGTAATGCCTTTAAAGCGAATGGTCAACGATTAAAGTCGTTCTTTGAGAATTTTCCTTCAGAAGGTATGTCCATACCTCTGACTGATCTTGTGTATCAGGATATTTGATCTCCTAGTCTGATGGAGGTATAGAGTAGTTAGGATTAGGATTTTGTTGCTTTTGCTTTGCTTTTTCATAGGATTGTTAGAAGGAGGTAGAATTCCAGTTGTTGTTCTCTCAGGTACTCTCATCCCTCACTCCCTTTATTTTATAATTGCTCTCATGTTTTGCTCATTGCATATCTTTTACATTGAGGACAATGCAAGATTTGGTTGGGGGGTGTAGGATTATTAGGATGAATCCAGTGTTTTGTAACATCTTGAGCAATATGAAGAACATTTTTCAGATTTTTTTCTACAAATTCAAAACTCCATTGGAAAACTTTGTTTCTATGCATTTGGGATAGTGCAAGTATAAGAAAAAGGAGAGGCGAAGTGAGTGAAGTTGAATATCTTGAACAATCTCTAAGATACTAGTTACACATGTATAACTAGGTCATAAGTAATTCCCCCACCTGACCACAAGAACAGCGACGCCGGCTTCTTTAATGGAGAAGGTGTAACACCATTTGTAACACCTAGATCATTACTTAGTTACAAGGTGTAACTAAGTAACCCTGGCCCAAAAATTAGGCTGGCCCACTTACAAGGTGTCTACAACCCACAAAGCAAATCTCTTTTTCTTGTGATCTTAGAAAGTGTTGAGTTCTAAGAAGACATTCATTGCCACCACCTGACCACAGGAACAGCGACGCCAGCTTCTTTAATGGAGAAAGGTGCATTAATCATGCATCCTGATCTTATCTTGTGATTGGTCATGATGCATCAGTTTGGTGCAGCCCACCAGATGGACTGTCCCTAGAAACTTTCTGTCCATGTCAATGGAGGTTTGCAAGCACTACACATTTAAGTGTTTGCATCAAGCCCACCATACTTTGCCTCTTTTTCTCTTCCAATCCGAGGACCAAGACCCTGTTCTAAAAATAAGAGCAACTTCCAGAAGTTTCATGGAATTTTGAAAGGAGGTAATTTGCCTCACTTTAAGTGTTTGGATGCCCAAGGAATTGAATTGTGAATATTCAGTTTAATCAAGAGGAAATGACAACAGTTAAAGCCATTTTCTAGTATTCATAACTAAATTAGCCTTCAAATTGTGGCTAAATTTCTTTTAAGTGCAACTGCAAAGTTTAGGGTCTGAGTTTGGACGCAGTTCCTCAAAAGGGGGTTTTCAAAAAGGGGTTTCGAGGTTGCTTTTTTGGTCTACTCCACTTGGTTTTTTCCCAGTCTGATTTCACCGAGTAGCCATTTTAGCGACTATTTTTGTGCAATCCAAATGCACAATATCAAACCGCTGTTTGGATGAAAAATGGCATTTAGGGCTCACACGGGCCCTTAGTGATTGCTATTTGGAGCCAGAACCTCATTATGAATGCTGAGGAAGAAAATTACAGTAGACGTCTTTTTCCCACTTTTCTAGACTGATAATTGCATTTCAATTCAATAGTGCATCCAAACACCCCATTTAACTGTCTGAAGATTGCAAGATGCATGTAACAAATGTGCAGACCAATTTGGGATATGAACATTGCAGAATGAATCTGAAGAATGTGGTTTCTACAGCAATATGATAAAGGAAAACACTTTTGATTATACGATTAGCATATCAACACAATCACATTATCATTTCAGTGCTCACCAAATGCAGATAAGCCAATGTTGAAATAAACTTGCACTTTTTGTTTCCTGTACTAAAATTCTGGTGGCCTCGTCATGTCGCCATCTTCTTCTCACTGGTCTTGCTCCGGAAGGGCGACAGCAAAGAGAATGGACGGGAAACTGTATGAAAGAATCCAGCTCATAAATCTAAATTCATCATTGCAGAAAGATTAAAAGGAGAAAAAAAAAGTATATAAAAGTTCAAAGGAGAACTGCTCACCCTTCTGTGGAGTTCCACTTGTGGAGCTATCATCTTGCGAGATGAGATTCTTCAGTGTACAAACTGAAATGCATATCCGATAGAAGTATCAGGTAGAAGTCATGGTAGGTGTAGCAATGTTCAGAAACTGGCTCCCAAAATGGCCTTATGATTTCTGACTTCAATTTCTCCAAGTCACTGACTAACCCAATTTAAAAAAAAAAAAATTGAAACTGTGATGAAATTTCATTAAAAGAAAAGGAACGGCCGCAGCCAAAAACACAAAAAAAAAAAAGAAGGAAAAATACAAATGAGTCAATAATAACCCATTAATTAACTACCACTGAGTCAATAATAACC
Organism: Liriodendron chinense; assembly: GCA_003013855.2. Lineage (NCBI taxonomy): Eukaryota > Viridiplantae > Streptophyta > Magnoliopsida > Magnoliales > Magnoliaceae > Liriodendron > Liriodendron chinense. The sequence goes on along the minus strand of PVNU02001138.1, from coordinate 11,630 downwards.
CATTAATCCAAGGCTGGCTACTTGACGTTTAACACTAGGTTGCTCCAGTGATTGGTGCATGGATTTAAGACTTGGTGACTCAGGACTGACTTATCCAGTCTTCGATCAAGCTGCGACTCAGTTGTGTTGGGTGTGAATTGGCCCGACTCGCCCAGGTGACTCAGCACAAGTTTCTTAAGTGCTTTGTCAAGTTCCTAAATACCTTCACATGCGATACGCCCGGGCAACTCAGCACAACTTTCACAAGTGCTTTGTCAAGTTCCTAAATACTGGAAAAAGAAGTTTTCAGGCACCAAATTATAGATTTGGAGGTTATCTTTTGGAGTGATAAATATTTGCAAAACTAAAGATCTGGCAAGTCATCTTTAGAGTGTTAAATATAGGCACAATTATAGATTTGGAAAGTCCTCTTTATAGAGTTAAATACAGGCAGAAAATTACAGAATTGAGAAGTCCTCTTTAGAGTGCTAAATACCAGATTCAAGAAGTCCTCTTTAGTAGGGCTGCTAATGGATATCTGTTTACTCCATTACTTGACATATCCGACCTGAGAAAATCGGATAAGGATATGTGATTTTTACCTTATACAAAAATTTTACCCAATTACCCAACTTCTAAGTGGGTCAGAATCCGTATCCACTAACCCGATTACCTGAGGGCATTTTCATAATTTACTCAACTAATAACACTTTTAATTAAAACATTAAATTGCAATATATGATATGTTAAATTCTACAGTGTTGATTGACATTTACATGGGTGATAAGGTTTATATGGTTATTGTTAATGAATGTAATATGGGCCTACATAGGCCAACTTAAATGGGTTATGTTGGTTTAGGACTGAATTTTGTGTTTGTTTGTTAACAGACAGAAGGCTTAAAGAAAACTTTGAAATAAATAAAATAGATGATGAAGGAGAGTCTTGTATGAACGACACCAATTCCACATACTTTGGATTGGATACTGTTTGTTAAAGTGACAAAAGTGTCTGTTAATGAACCATTAATACACGAAAACACACTAGAGCGACCTATCATATGGTCAGACGCTCCAAAGTCAATTACCGTTGGAGTATGAGACTTGGATCCTAAACAAGCCATATCTGAGTTCACGAATGTAGCTGTGGGGGTGGAAATGGCTACAAAAGTAGCAGGAATGGACTGATTATGTAGATTGTTTAGCAACCTGGAATATTCTTCTCGAGTCATAGTAACCATCTCACCAGTCATACGTCCCTACGGAGCAGTAAATTTATATTTAGCCAGAGGAAGCCCGCTTCTCCCTCCGATGTGAGAAGTTTAATTAGCTCATGCAGGCTTCCCATAGAGTTCCTAATATTTTTCAGCAGATTAATTAGAAATCCTATAATGTGTGCACTTCCTAAGTCTGCAACCTCTGCCACAGCCACCTCCCATGTCACCATGACCACCTCTTCCACTATGCCCTATTCAGAAAATGATGCTAGAGCCAAGTTGTCATTGACTACACTTGGAGAGCTCAAAGATACACATTGGAGGTATGCATACACCTCGTTTAAAGATGGCATATCTTTACCACCCAAAATCTGTGCACGAATTGGTTTATACTCACGTTTCAATCCACATAAGAACTTGGCCACTTGGAACTCCTCACATTGCTAACATAGTTTCTCCAAATCAGTAGTTAGGGGTTGATACGCATTTAGCTTTTCCCACATTCATTTGAGTTTGGAATAGTATTCACCCAACGATTTATCTCTTTGTTAAGCTCAAACATTTCTTCATATAATTGATAACTAGGAAGATATTTTTATCAGATGAATACATCTCTAGTAGAGCATCCCACACTTCCTTAGCTGTATCAAGAAATTTGCACTTATGAAAGGTCCATACTATTCTACAACCATGTCATAATCTTGGGCATTTTTCTGGAACCATTGATATCATAAATACTGAATTTTTCATCGGGTCCCTGTGTAGTTAGATATCTCAATTTTCATTTGGCCATGAGAAAAAATTAAACTGACTCGTACCAATATAAGTAATTTGTCCCATTTAACTTAATAGAGGTTATCTGTACCCCTACAAAATCAGATGGGTTTATAAATCAATATTTCATGTACCACGCGAGCACAAACACGGGCTAACCTAGCACAATTGATGGGCATCACACTTGAACACTTAACACGACGCACTCATCACCTCAGACAGAGTAATCAGCTACACGTCCACTGCTTCCAACCAACCACAAAGAAATATACTCGTGTATACAGAATCCAACACGAGCAAATAGCCCACACGTTTGCAACAATCATACTATTATTCAAGAAGCCGATGTTTTCATTCCCCCACGCATACACGGACCATCAAAAAAGGCTCGGCGCACACATAAAAAAAAAAAAAAACCCTGGATTTCTTAAGCAATTTTCAACATAAGCAAGATAGGATATCAACGGATAAAAGAAAAGAAGATATAAGAAGATTTGGAGGACGAGAAAAATGATCATAAACAACTTTGCTCTAATACCATGTTAAATAGTGGAAAGAGAGAAGAAAGAAAAGAGAAGGTAGAGAGTTATAATTATAGAAATGTCATTAATAAAAATAAATAAATAAATAATCCTCTCTATGTCTTAGACCAAAATAACCCATCTACGTGGGCCTATGTAGGCCCATATCACCTTCATCAACCGTTATCATTGTTGCTAATTGACTTGATCATTTTCACAGCCGGTAAGGATTTGTTTAAATGCTTTAACTTGATATTAGTTAATTATATTATGGAAATTGTTTTTTTTCCTCCATTTTTGGGTATTTCATTAATTTTATTAGGTATCTAACTTATTTTTAAAATTTGTAATTAGTTGGATATCCTATTACTCAACTATCTGACTTCGTTGGATAACAACCGTATCTAACCTATATCCGACTTCTTTGGACAATATCCAAATCTCTATCCTTATCCGATGTCCAAGTCAGATATTGGATACGGATATTGCAATATCCAACCCATTTACAGCAATTTTTTTTTTTTTTTTTGAAAGGCAGCGACTTTATTAAAAGACAAAAGGCCAAAAGGCTACAAAAAGGCAGGTGGGACCGCTGAGATAGCAGCCCACCTACAAAATTCCTTTGTTGAGTTTTTGAACATTGGTTAAAGGAATTTAGGCACAAAATTGCAGATTTGGAAAGTTGTCTTTGGAGATTCTACCTTCACTAGAAGCAGAGGCTGCAGTGTGGTCATCAACAGCTGGGCTATTGATGTTTGCCTTATTTGAATCCAAGCTATGATCTCCTGCTGCTGAAGTGTGGTTTTTTCTTCCGAACTTCAACAACCGTCTGAACCCTTTTGAGGCTTCCTTGTCCCGAGGCTTATCCACAGCTTCAGGAATTTGTTCTAGGGACTTCGTGCCTGTAAAGTTGGGGATATGTGCCTTGACATTCTCTGTGCTTGTTGCAATTTCGGAGCTTATTGGTGGTGCTTTACTTTATTCTAAACTCCTAGTACATGGGTCTTCCAATGATGATGCTCGAGCATGAGGGGCCTGATATGGTTTTTCAGTAGCAATGATACCGGAGGACTTTGGCAATTCATCCCTTGTAGAATCTATTGTCACCTGATCATCAAAAGAACAAATATAACTAAAATCAGCTAATTTAAAACGAAAATTGAGAGCAATATCAAACTATGGAGAAAGTATATTGAAGTTTAGACCATATGAAGGTTCCATAACCTGCTGAAAATACCAGACATGTTCATGATAGTTCAGTAGATTTTAAAGTAGAGCTGACTCAAGCTGACTTGGAATGGCATTGATTATAAGGCAGAGGTACCCAAAGAATGACATTCATATTAAAAAAAAAAAAAAAAGCAGGATGTTTACCATTGATACTTCATTCTCAAAATACATAAAAAAAAAAAAAAAACAAAGGATCCCCAAACATTGAGGTCACATACTCGATTGCAGCTGACCCACTGAGAGGAAACAGATGAGAAATCCACTGACTGAAGAGAACCTTTGTTCCACTATTCATCAATAAAAATCAAAACATGACGAAAACCAAAAATACCCTCGTCTTTCAACACCAAGTTGGTCCAATCTGAAATGAATCGAAATGGGAGTGTGATCTTTGGATCATAGATGAGACGGGGAAAAAATTCCTCCAACGAAAGTTTGCTAACAAGTTGAATTTTACAAAGTTTAAACAAGAGATTCCACCGTTGATATTAGAAGAGGTAGTTTTCACTCCCAAAATGGTAGTCATAAAAATTAGGAATTTTTGTTGTTTGAAGAAACCGAAGGCACTTCATTCTTTTATATTTTAGGAATACCTTAATCTCTAACATTGGTAGGACCTGATTATTGCAGCATTGAGGTCACTAGCTTACTCACACGAAGGGAAGTGTTTCTAAAATTAAGTAACAAGAAAAGCTGAAGAAGCGCACCTCATGAGAAATAGACTTCTCATCGAGCCAGCATTCACTAGGATCTTGATTAGCTTCACTAATGATAACAGGTGAAGCTGCCGCACAATCAGATCCATATTTGGCAATTGCCTCAGTCTTCTCTCCAGTGTCTTCATGAAATGAGCCTTTTCCTGTCTCTATCTTTTCCTCGGATGTTTGCACAACAGGAACAGGGCTGGTGTTATGTTCAAGCATCACAACAGTCTTCTCAACAACTTGGTTGTCATCCACATGGCTACTACGATGTGAAGTCTTTTCGTTACTCTTTTTCAGTTTGATACTTTCAGAAGCAGGAGAAGATTTGCATCCACTCTCTTTCTGCATTATCTCCTTTCTTGCTGACTTGTTCTGGACCATATCTGAATTGCCACTTGATGTTCTAATCTTCAGCTCAGGGAGCGTCGCAGACTTGGTTCTGTCAAGGTTCATTATCGCAGAGATCTTCTTGCTTTCAGGCTCGTCAGATCATTTTTTCTTTGGTACCGGATCACTGCTTCCAGACTTAAGTGAAGAAGCACGACCGCTGCTGCTGCCTTTTGGTTCGGAGAGTCTTCTAGTCCGAATTGGGTCTGCCTTTGGTTCAAGGCTTTTTGCTGTAGGGCCATTATTCTCCTTCTTCAGTTCAGGTAATGACGAGACTGAGCGACTTAATCCATTCCCAACTAAGCGTGGACCATTTAGTCTGCTTGATTTACTGGTTTTCTGAGAATCATTCGATCCCACAGAAACTGTTCTGATAGGCAACCTTTGTATAGGCGACGATGATCCCGGCTCTGAATCACTAAATTTTGACCCTTAATGCAAGCCTGGGGAAAGCTTTGTTGGCAGCCGGGATCTGCTTTGCTGAGAGGACAAAGGTGACTGAGCGGGGCTAGAACTGCCTCTTGCAGCAATTCTCTTTTGGCGCTCTCTCTTTAAAGCTTCCAATCGTTTCATCTCTTCCTCTTCCTGAAAATTTTGAAATGAAGTCAAAAAAATAAAAAATAAATCAAGCTCACTGGCTAAGGAACAATAAAATAAACAAAAATAATAGTTGTATGACAAAGGAAAAAAGAAACAAGTAAAATACAGACAAACTACTACGGTTGTGTTTCCATAACATTTCAATTTCAATGTAGTATGGTGCCATGAGGATTGTCCTTCAGTGAAACACTGACAGAACAATATCCTTGGCAGTTCCAAAAATATCAGAACAATCTAGCAGCTTGCCCCAACGCCTGAGAGAAATTTAATTTTTCTAAAAGGACAATCTAAATACTTGTGGTGTTTTCATATCTTCTTTTAAACATTAAACAGACCAACAGGTAATACAGCATATATTAGAGGTCATAAAAACAATAGAAAACTTAAAATCTAAGGTACTTTGAATTTTTTTTTTTCTCTAAACAACAAGTACAATTACAACAGTGAATAATTATTTATGTTTGGAAAGGTAAATTACAGATGTGACGAAATGGACATGAACTTGAAATAGTAAATATATGAAGAATCAAAACATTGAATTATTGCTGTCAATTTGAGAACATGAGAAAATTTTGTCAGGTCTCAGACAAGAAAAAGAAAAAGAGTCATTCAAGACGAAAGGAACTTGGAAATTTTCTTTATCTCTGAACTTTCTCAGAAAATATTTCTTTCTATGCAACCCTTTTGTTTTAAACAAAATTCATTGACAAAAGGATTTTCTAAGCCTTTAAAGTTGCGTGCTCAGAGGGTTTCAACTCTCCCAGTATAGAGTTGATAAAAATGAAAGAGGAGAAAAATACCTTCTCTTTCTTCATTTTCTGAAGATCAGCTTTGAAGGCCCGAAGCCTCTCAGCGCGTACTTGTGCCTCTGCCAGAGAATTCAATTTTGATGGTTTCCCCTTCCTTATTGTTGAATCCATCTTTCTTTTCTCTAAAGCATTTTGCAATCTTTATTTTTTTGCCTTGTCCAATTTCTTTGATCCTTCCTTAACACTGGTCACAACATCTTGGTTTTCACTTTCTAGCACAACAGTGTTTCCAGCACGAGCATGCATTTCATAGTCCACAGCTGGATCATAACCAACAGATTCCCTCTCTGTTCCACGCTCTGGCATCAGGCTCAAATCATCTGGTTCATAGCTGAATTGGCTTCTAATCCTATTGGAAGAATCTTCTGTTCTCTGAAGAGCTGATGGCAACTCTGAATCCATGTCAATCGCAGTTCTGCTGTCTGTTCCAACTTGATCCTGAGAGCTTGTCCTAAAAGGAACTATAAAGGATTCATCTGTTACATTATGAGAGGAACTCTTATCCAAATTATCAGCATGCCCAAAATTATTTCCAACAAGTGGATCTGACAGGGAATTCGTAATGCCAGATTGATTTCCTCGTCCATATATCATGAAATCATTGTTACTCACCCTTCTATACCCTCTCCCTCCACCTTCTATTTCGGTGAACTGTCCATCCAACTGGCTATTTCTCAATCCTCTTCCTCCATTTGAATGAAACCCTTCATGAGAGATCGCTGATTCATCATTCGATGTCCTCTCCTTATATATTCGAGCTGTCTTGCCACTATATGTATCAAATTCGGTCATCCTCTGATCTGGGAGATCTGCTGAATCTCGTCGAGTAAGAATGGGATCTGCCCCAGCTGTACTCTGTTGTCTTTTTGCACGGGTCTCTTTCTCGGCAGAAAACATGCTTCTATCGGTAATTGTTGTGTTCTCTTCACCATCTCGCAATAAACAATTCTGAAATGCTTGCCAATTCCCGCTATCTGTGTCCCGCCCATAAACCATGTCAACCCTGTCATTCAAACTGCAAGTATCACTAGACTTCGTGCGACTTCCTTTACCTTTTGAAGATCCTGTGGAGTTCTTACGTTTCTTTTCCGTGCTATCAGCTTCTTCATCAGTTTCAGGTTCAGAAGCTGAATTGGATTCACTTCCTGATGAATTGTGCCTCTTTGAAGTGATATAATTGATGTTCCGAATGACAACCATCCCCGACTGTTTTTTACCCGCTTGACCAACTTTTCTCTGTGGTTCCAACTCTGGCATGCTTTGATCTTTGCCATCCTGTGATTTTGCATTTGAAACACCAACTTCCCAAGTCTGATTCAACATTGCTATTCTTACCATCCATGGAATGCCTTTTCTGCCCATTCCTTTGTGTGCCATTGTACCTGGGATCATCCATTGGAGGATATGGTGTCTGGAAAAATGGACCACTTCCTGGATAGTTCTGATAGTAAGGCATGCCTTGCATGGGATAGGCATGGAAGATTGGCACACCTGGTGGAGAATGAATAGGCCACTGGGGATACATAGGCTGTGGAAATTGGCCTTGAAAATATTCATGGGGGCTTAATGGCACCTGGGAATCCATGGGAGCCTTGTATCTGGCCAAAAACAAATGTATATCAAGCTCTTGGAATTTGTTCTTCACAAACAAATTTGTTCTTCTCAAATAAGATATTGGAAGTAAACTCTACTCTTGTATCCTTCTGATTTTATTTTATTTTATTTTTAATTTGTCAATTTTCAAAAAAAAAAAAAAATCAGAAGGAAATGAGTGCACGGTTTATTTTCAAGACAATTAAAGCAATAAAAGAAATAAATTCTCATTATAGCCTCAAAAAATAAATAAATAAATAAAAGAAATCATTCAACTGTCAGAGTGAGAAAAAATGTCAAAATACTCCCCCTTGTTGTAGAATGGGACCATTTACTTTTTTTTTTTTTTTAAGTTTGAAGAAAACTTAAAAAACCGAATAACACAAACTATAATGGTCCCAGGCACCCAGCAGATAGCTTGCACTTGGAAGGATTCTATTTTCAAAAAATTCAAGTGAAACATACTTCTTAGTTGGTCCAATGCAAAATTCAAATGAAAGGAAAACCGTAATCCAAAAATTTCAAGAGGAATAATATAGGGAGATGCACTGGAGCAAATCTAGCAAGCATACCCATGACTGAACTCATCATGGAGTCCACATTGGCATGTCCTTGGCAGTTGTATGGCAGTGTGGTCCTCTTGCATGGCTCTTATCAGGGGGTGCTGGAGCTTTTTTGTTTTGGGGGGGGGGGGGGTCACAACATCCCCAAATTGCTAAATCCCAAACCTCTTCTAATGAATCAAAAGATCCAGATACAATAAGAGTATTTCTTGAATAAGCCAGAAGAAAAACCTCTGTAGTCTGTACACAGTGAAAACAGAAGAACCATTTTTTCCAAAAAAAATTCAAAGAGGATCAGCTGACTCTTTGCAACATCCCCATTCTGATACCAGATGATAAGAACCGGTAAAGAGAGCATTGAGGACAGGGGATGAAGGGTGCTCCAATTGAGGAAGGCTGCTGCCAGGAGGAAGAGAGAGGATTTTGTAGTAGGACAATTTCTCTTTGTTCTATCGGTTGGTGAGTGGAAGACATCTCCTCCATCCTTTAAAGTATGGAATGATCATCGAAATAGTGATCCATGGGATTGATCGATGGTTACTGACACATTTCACCTTCGTTCGCAGATACAGGAGAAAATCGATGGACTTTTCGAGATTGAGATCGAGAGCTTCTGATTTTTCTGATTTCTCCCATTATTAGAAGGATGTCAAGCTGGAAAAGGGTAATCAGATGCCTAAAACATCAGAGGAAAGTTTGAAAGGCAGATTAAGGGTAGAGGTAAATGATGCTTTCTCCATCAAGAATCATTTTTTACAGACCACCTTTGGTTGGTAATGCAGATTTGGGCAACATGCTTTGCAACTAGAAGTTGGTAGCAATAACTCTTTGATTGCTATATTCTTGCGATAGCGAAGAATCGAAGAGCGAAATTATGGATTTAGGCAAGTCAGAGGCTGCTAGGGTCATGAATGAGTTTGGGGATTGGCATGGGGTACCTCTTAGAAACTTGAGCAGGTGTTCTGAGAGGTCAGGCTCGTCTAGCAGAATTGTGTGGTGTGGGGAGTTTCCCTCCACTCACGGGGTGTTGAGATTCTCATGTTGAAAGGGTCTTTTTGGGGAATGGTGCTAGACGTGGAAAAGAAGACTGATTGTTGAGATGAAATCAAAGTGAGAATAGTCAGGGTGCTGATCAAAGGAACCCTATCTTTGGATTCATCTGTTCTGATGATTATTGAAGGTTCCTAATTATAAAGATTAGGAAGGGGGGGGGGGGGGGGGGGGGGGGGGGGGGGGGGGGGGGGGGGGGGGGTGTCTTGGAGCATTTCTCCAGCATCTTTCTTGATTCTCATCGATAGATGCCTCTGGTTTCTCAGGAGCACTAGGGGTTTGAGATAGCCTGGCCATTTATCTCCTTTCCTGTTCCATATGGTTGCCAAAAGTTTGCGCTTGGTACTTGGCAGGGCTTTTGACCTTCATCACTTGACAGGTTTTGCGGTAAGTAATCCTAAGATAGTTATTTCTCATTGAAATTCACATATGATAATCTCATTTCCTGTGGCATTTCTTTTTATCAAATCAAAATTCTGAAAAGTGAATTTCGGTGTTCCAAGCGACATCCAGTCTCAGGGTGAATTTTGCGAAAAGTTACATTGCCGAGGTGGATTTGACTGGTGAGGAGATTGAACAGTTGAGATATTGTATGCGCTGCAAAGAGAAAATACAAAGGTAATCCTGACCTTCTTCTTGGGATCCAAAGGTGGAACATATGGAAAAGAGTCTGGCTAGGTGAAAGTGCAAATACACCTCAATTGGAGGAAGAATCTCTCCCATCAAATCTTCTCTTTCAAATTGGCCTTTTTTTAGCTTGTTGTTCAAAATGTCAGCAACTGTCTAAGAAGATTGAGCCATTGAAATCATATGTATGGGAGGGTGTTTAAAAGCCAAAGGAGGCAGTAGGATAGGCAGAACCAAAGAGAGAAATTAGGCCCCTTTGGAGGGAAGTTATGGCGAGAAAGTGTGGTGAAACTGATGGTTCTCGGCAGTGGCAATAGGAAGTGAGGGTTCAGAGGCCAATAGTAAAACAGGAATCATAGCAAAAGAAAATGGTAGGGGCAATCTGTAACGCCCTGGATTTTTTCAGAATTTATTTGAAATTATTTTATTTTTTAGCATCTTTCATGCAATACAGCGTTCAGCATTTTCGCTATATGCTCAGACCTTAGAACTGAGCCTATTAAATTTAATATATGTACACGCAGGTTCAGAAATAATAATTACTTTGCTACCAAAATGTTCTCCAAAATGGTCCAGTTCATTAGATTCATTGAATTCCACTCAAATCCTGTGTTGGTCTCTAAAATAGCCCTAGATCTAGTTGAAATGAGTTTATAAGTTTACTATAAGGTTGATATGAAGAAATAAGGGAAAACAAAAGGTGAAAATTACAAAAAATTTGTCTTCGTATGTATATTACCTGCAACCAAAATACAGGGTGGACGTGTCATATTGATACGGCAGATACATTCTGATACAGCCGCCAATTTTGGGGTTGGACCATTTCACCCAGTACCCCAGTTTTGGGTGTCAACATTGGGTGATGAGCATAGATGCACGGGTATCAGCCAATATGATACGGATATTTGATGTACGCACACAAACACAGTGTACCCTGGAAAACAAAAATTACTATGACTAATGATAACTATGGATTTTTACCAGAAAATTCCTCAGGAGTCTGAATTTTACGAAATAATGCCTCCAAGAATTATAAATAAAAACAAACAAACAAACAAACACAGTGGAGTGTCTTTCGAGGGATGAAATTATAAGATTGCCCTCATTCGTTTTTCTTTTTTTTTCTTAAGTGATGAAGTCGAGAATTGTGGGGCCCGCGTTGTACATGTATGACATTCAACCCGTCCAAGAGATGAATCCTATCACGAAGATCAGAAAATGAATAAAAATTCTGGCGGATCCAATCAAAAGGTGGGCCACACCATAGAAAATAATATAAATTGCCGCAAAACATCCAAATCATGTGTCCCCCATCTGATGGTTTGATCGACCAGATTTTTTGTTCAAGTGATCATCATGGTGGGCAGATGTTGGATGGGTTGAATGTCATACACGTACCATGTGGGCCCCACAATTCTCAACTTTATCACTTTTTAAAGAAAAAAAAAAGAGTACATGGTGGTATGTAATAATTTCATTCCCAAGAATCACTGCCTCGTCAATTTGGTACTAGGGCTAAAAGTCAGGCAGGTTGGATTGGGTTGGTGCTCAACCCTAACCCAACCCAAGGTTCCTAT
>PVNU02001137.1:0-59619 GCA_003013855.2 Liriodendron chinense | reverse complement strand
GTTTGGATACTATTTTTCCCCACTTAGTGGCCTCATGCAAGTGTGATCACATGAACATAGGTGCGCAGCAAAAAAATTGTCATGAAAGGTATGTATAATTGGCGTGTTTGGATACTATCTTTTCCCAACATCATTCTGTTTCTGCTTTTTAGAAATTTGTTCGTTAAGATCCCATAAAATTCCTATGGGAAAAATAAAAACACAAACAAAAAGAAGAAGAAAAGAGCAACTCATAAATTCATTATATTATGGAACTTCAGCCGCATTTATGGTTATACCAATACTTATTACCAACCATCGGTTTTTCATTTTTCTGTTGAGACTTTCTAGATTTTTGTTCATCATCATCATCATGATCTAAGCCTTATCCCAACTAACTGGTATAGGCCACAGGAAACCTGTGTGGCCATTCCACTGTCTCAAGGGCCATAACTTCAGTCGGACCATAAGATTATCAAGTCTTTTCTTACGACCTCCACCCACATCCTTTTGGGCCTTCCTCTTGCTCTCTAAAGCCTTCAACTTTCACCAACTTGCCCTTAACTAGCACTGTTCTTGGTCTCTGTTGCACATGATGAAACCATCTAAGTTTGCGTTATTTCTCCTCAATAATTGACTGTCAATAGGGGATGAGTTTTCAAGTTAGAGAAACAGCTAGATGGTGCATCAATAAAAGAAAATTTCACTTAATGACTTACAATATGGGATGAGTTCTGTTGTCTTAACTTGCTAATTTACATCTGTATGGTGTGTAGTACTTGCGCTGGGAAACATATCATTCCCGGTTTTGTTTTGGGCATTTTAGTCGAGTTGAGTTTGGAGAGAATTTGAGGGTAGCTTAGGAATTTACATAGTTTCATAGGAGCTAGTTGTAGTAATTTGAGGTTTTGGATTTCTCCAAATATTAGCAGAATGGTGCTCAGCATGCTTATTCAAAATATTTGTGTGTGATGTGGTAGAAGGATGTGAGATTATTGAATATCGTGTTTACAATCATGCATATGAAAGGTTTTGCATCATTGTCTCCAGCTAGAAGACTTCTCATGTGCTTTCCACTAGTCGATTATCCTCGAGAACCATTTACCTCCACTTGTGCCATACTAACCAATGGTCGTCCACTTACTTTCTATTCTCTGATCCTATGCTGACTCAATACTTACCCAATCGCAGAAACAAGTCTCGACGCCATAATCGCCAGTTAGTGTCTCACAAATTGGTTGCAACTCTTGCAATTGCTCTTTTTAATCCCATGGCCATCAATTCTCACTGTGTTTTCTATTCAATTGCCAAATAAAAACTGGCCCATTTGCTCACTTACCTTGTTCTTGTTTTTATTTATGGGCTGGTAACTTGATGTTATTTACATTTTTTTATCGGTAGTTCCTGAATTTCATCAATTAGAGAGATGACAACCACCTTATCTTTGAGTAGTTTACTGGCGATTTCAAGTTTCCCGAATCGTCGAAAGGAGGTGACAGATAAGGTGAAGAGGGCGGCAGATGCTTTGGCACATCAACTTGAGGAAGCCATGCTCAAGGATCTCTCACAGGCTCTAGAGAACCTTGAACGATGGGTCGAGTTCATCGGAAGGCCTTACCAGGATGCAGCTCAACATTCACTCGACCGGATGCTGGGAATTCAAGAAGAGTTATCAAACATAGGGAAAAAATTGCAAAGCCTACAAATTGAAATCCAAAACCTTCATGTTCGTTGAGATTTTCACTCAACAAAAGTTATTGGGAGAATCCTCAGCATCTACCTGCCTTATATCTTTTGTTGTCTGTATGTACAATGTACCAATGCATTCTTTTGTGGGGTGTTCTGTACCCATTTGTGTAGTTTAGGTGACGGTAGAGGAATAAATGGAGGATGCTAGCTGTCCTGGCATTTTTTATTGTAATAAAAAAACATATAAAATGTATCATTCTCTTTTTGGTACTAAGGACGAAACTTGATCCAGCAAAGCCTTGGCTGTTGACAGGATTTGTGTTGTACTGAATATTGAATGGAAGCAGTAGATTTTGTTTGAATGAACATTCAGCGTTTCTGTTCTTCTTATGGGTGCATTCAGATGCAACACCGAATCGATTAGCAGTAATTAGTAATGGGCAAATTAATGAGTTTTGATTGCATAGTCTCTAGCATTTGCATTGTGAGACTTCAAAATTACATTAGTTTCAAGTTAGGCATGATGGGAGCATGACTATGGCCAACTCATTATGAAATAGATACCAGGAAATTATCTCCTTTCTTTTTCCACTTCCCTCTTGGTTAATGAATGCTGGAAATTCAGTATTTAGTTGAACATTCAAACCCAAAGGCAGCCTACAAAAAGATCTAACTGATATCTTTTTCAGCATAGAGAATTGCAATTTGATAGCATGTGCAACTGTCATTCCATACACCGTCCTACTGCCTTGATACATGTGGTTTTTTTTTTTTTTTTCAAAGAGTGCCAGTAGCTTTAAAATCCCATCAATCTGGGCATTGGGAATTTGCAAGTTTGGTACTAAATCAAGCTGTCGACCTCACTGCTTGGCCGAGAGAAGTACGAAGGATGACTTAGCCACATGAATTTATGATGACTAGCAGACTAATTGTTCTGTGCTAGAATGGTGAATAGGGAGTGAAATAGCCATTGGATGCGTGACATGTTTGCATGGTTTACGTGGGAAGATGCCTCTCTTTTAAGTAAACAAGCAGGGGAAATTAGAAGGGAAAGATAGTGGGCATAACATGGTTCAAAAAAAAAAAAAGAGGTAGAAAGAGTGCACTCATTTACATGGTTGTGACCTTTCAAATAAATAAAATCCATGCTTGTGTAAGCCACAAAGTGGATTCCTCATCTTTCTCAATAAAAAAAAAATTAAAAAAAAAGGATTAAAGAATATAAGCAAAAAGGAAATAAATAATAGGGGTTGGGCTTCATGGGGGCATAGGGACGTACATGAGTGAGTCACAATCTCACTTTTCTTAGTTAAGAAAGTTCACTTTCATTTGCTTTGGTCACACAAAACAAAAGAGGGCCATGTATTAGAAATTTGTTTTTAGGATTTTGTACTGGAAAGCGTCATCTGTGTTTAGGAACCCACCAAAACGGTTAAACACCCCCATCCATCCTCTTTCCTGGAAAATGCTTTTGAGCCACCTACCGACTTTCCTTAGATACAACGTACTGTTCTTTCTAATTCAACCACATGATGAGACGTTGAAGTTCACCCTTCTATCTACCTTGATTGTTTGCCTGGTGGTCCTCAACCATTTGTCATGACCTATGCTATCTAGAACATGAAACCGCTGCATCTTCTGTTTAGGATCGAGCCATCTGGCTAAATTATCGACCTGAAATTATGGCTCTATATTCTTATTATTGATTAAGCTAATGCAAATTTATATTTATATTGTGGAGATTTATAGTTGAATTTATTTAGTTATAATGTAGGACTAAGCATGTGGCTCTATAATAATTACATTCACCATCTCAAATAAAATTATAATATTGGATATACAATGTATGTAGTGTATGTATTGGAGTGATGCGCATGATCCTAGCATAATGCATACCCGTTCCTGTACAATGTACCAAAGTGACCCCATTATCCAGGTGACTTTGGTAATGACAAAAGCATTTTTACGAATTGGCTGATCCTGAATGATGATTTGTGGACACTGAATGAACGGTTAAAAAATGAAGAAAATTTTTACTAATTAGATGAGTAGGATTATCCGTTTGGGAAGTTTTTTTGGGGGCATGGCCAGTCCATTCCGATGCCCCACTAGGTCAACAGTCTGGATCACAGAAATTGCAGTGTGCCATTTTAAGAAACAGGGGCTATGCATCGAAGAATGGCATGGATGAGGACTTGGTGAGGACGTCTATGTTGGAAGAAAAGGGGTGACTTGGGATACAGCTGAACCTTGCGTGTTATTTATGGAAATGATGAAAATAGAGGGTGGCATGTGCTCCAACCCACCAAATTCAATAAGGTACATTAGCAACCACTGAACGTGCTATTCTTCCCTTTCTTTCTCAATTCACTTTAACAATAGGGTCTTGGTGCAGTTCACCTGTAATTTTTAGGAATGTCAGGAAAAAAAAATAAAAAATCATCAGCCCCAAAACAGAGAAGATAAGCAGATTGGTTCTCTACCTTAGTATGACCATGCATACACACGAACGCACAGCCATGATAGTTCAATCCAAAATGTTCAAGTCTTCGGAACAACGCATCAGATGATCATAATCCGAAATTCATACTGAAAGGATGATCCTAAACGTCTGAATAGTTTCCATCAAATGGATGGCTGAAATGGTAAAATAGCCTACTCCTGCATGAGCACGGATAGTCGTATTGATCTCTCTCTCTCTCTCTCTCTATCTCTCTCTCTCTCTCTCTCAATAAATAACTAAAAGGAAATCTTCCACAATTCTCTATGCATGCAAAAGAAGCAGATCAAAAGGGTTGGCAGTTCACGAGTTATTGTACTTGATATTATCTCTGGCCGGCTGTTTAGCTTTCTTTAGGGAGTACGCTTTAAAAAGAGAGAACTGAGCACCTACAACCGGGACGAAAACCCACTCATCAGGCTGGCGACACCTTTAAAATCAGCTCGTAGGCGATCGTGCGGTTCACCTGATGAGTTGATTGCTCTAATTTTATTTTATTTATTTTATTTTTTTTCCAGGCTATTTTGCTGCTTTTTTTCATCATTTTCGTTGTTTGGATGCTTCAGTGAAGTGTCTCATAAGCCGGAAGAGGCCGGTTCGACTACAATGCAATGTAGGATATGCTTATTCTACACTAGGGCTGTACATCGAGCCAATTCAAGTCGAGGTAGGCCAAGCTTGGCTTGACTCGTCTGTGCTCTCCTCGAGTTCGAGCTCACCCTCGAGCTTACCATTGGAGCTTGCCTTGTTTACTAAAACTTTCAAGGCGAGCTAGAGGATCGAGTAAGTTGAGCTTGTTCCCACCTCAATTTATTAATTTTTTTGCTCCAAAATACAAATTAAAATTCAACATTAAGTTCAAGAAGTCATACACATATTAGGGGAGAATAATATTTCTATAGATGGGACCCCACCATTTAAATGACCTATCTCTGATTGATTTTTTCTTTGGCCAGGTCACACACGCATTGAATGCAGACCACTAGTAACATTTTTTGAACCATAGATTAACACAGTACATGCATAGCTCACCACATGAATGGACTGCCCTAATTATTGTGTGGACCATCTTCATGATGAGGCCTAGTTGATTCATGGATCAGATGCACCACCTCTCTCATAAAATTGCAATCAAAAGCTGCATATAGTGTTTGGTCTTACCATAATCCATGTTTTGTAATATATATGGTGTGTGATCTTACCGTAACACCCGTTTTGCGTAGCTGTAAAACACACAACCTTTGTATGCTCACCATATTTTGTACTTGAAATTATTCAATCCATCAGTATGCTCAAAAAATGTTCTTACCTTAATAAAATAGTAAGAAACCAAGGTAAGTTTTTTCGAGTTAAATCGATTACCGTCTTTTCGCTATAAAGAGACCACTAGCAGCAGTACCAATTTTAGACGCAATGGATAATTGCCACCAACGATTGTTTTTATTACACTTTTACCCTCAATTCAAAAAAGCTTTTATACTCGTGTGAATTAGGCCCACCATCATCAATTTCGGCAATCAACATCGTCCATCCGGTTCTTTGTGTCGTTATTGTTCAAGGGCAAAAAAAATGAAGTAGATATGAGTAGTATCTTTCTCCCAACAGTGGATTGTTTTTGCACCCTTATACGAAATGATACGAAATAATGATAATGTGGCGCACCTCTTCATGTGATGTTTCCGTCCTTTTTACACGTATCTTATTTAAATACTTTTAATTGAATGGACGGCACGGATCATACTAAAAGGAACTACGGGCCATACATGCCTAGAAATCGGTGAGTTGACTATTATGGATTTAGTTGCAGTGTAAATCGGGTGACAGCTTTTTCTGTGTGACGCTGACAGTGTGTGGTCCTCCATCATGTACTATTCGGAAATCCAAACCTTCCTTTCATTTTTCCATCTCTTATTTGGTTCCTATCCCAAATATTACCTAATTATAAATATCATGTGGACCACAATATTGTAACATAGTCTATTTACAATTGGAAGCATATTGTGAGACTTTCCTGAATGGGGCCCACAATAATGAAATCTATAGATCAACTTCGTCCATATTTTTTATCGTGTCATGTTTGGTTTCGGTAGGGTAGATGAGTTGCCGATAAGTAGTAATTTGGTCCCCACAAGCGGATTATTTTTGGACCCTTAAAGAAAATGATACGAAATATTGATGATGTGGTCCACCTTTTTAAGTGATGTTAGTAATATTTTTATACACATATTAGTTAAATATGTTCAATTGAATAGACAGCACGGATCATACTGATAAGAACTGTGGGCCATACATGGCTTGGAACCGGAGACTTGGCAGTCATGGTGCTAGTTCTAGTGTTATTTGGGTGACACCGTTTTGATTGTGACCCTCATCATGTGTAGTCCTCCAGTATGTAATTTTTGTAAATCAGAACTGCCTGTCCATTTTTCCATAGCTGGTCCTCCATTCTTTAGTTTCCCTAGTGAAGTTTGAAATATCACGTGGACCACAACATTGGTAGGAGTTGTTAATTACCATTGGATGGTTATTGTGACACCACCTTCATGGGGCCCACAATCATCAACTTCATCGATCTACGCAGTCCATCTGTTTGTTGGTTCATTTTCAGTAAGTGGGGAAAAAATGAGGTGGAGATTCGTGGTAGGTTAGTCCAAACAGTGGATAAGTTATGCATCGTTAAACAAAATGATAAGAAATCAAGCAATTGTGGTCCAAATAATGATTAAATATGTCCAATATTTTTACTCATATCTTAATTAAATAGTTTGAGGTAAATTGATGGAACAGATCATAGGGAAAATATTAGTGGGCCATACATGCCTTTAGATCAGTGGCTTGATCGTTATTACATAGTTCCAGTGTGTGACACTCACCACGTATGATCCTACATAATGTGTCTTCTGTAAATCCAAACCTTCAGTCCATTTTTTTCCATCTGCTTTTGTGACCCAACAACAAAGATTAATTTATTTGAAATATCATGTGTACCACCCCATTGTTAACAGTGGTTAATTTCCTTTGGATGGTTACTATAACGCCAGCTTCATGGGGCCCACCATCATCAACTTCATCGATCTGTCTAGTCCATCTGTTTTTCATTGTCCTCTTTGCTTTGCTCACTGGAGGAAAACTGAGTTATATATAAGTAGTATGTTGGTCCCAACAGTCGATATTTTTTTTTACCATTATTTTTTGTTTCTGCCCTTTTTGGTTACTAGAACATAAATTAGTTAGGCACGAGTAGTAGTTTGGAATGAAAAGTGTATAAGTTTGGACCATTAAATGAATTCATTTCATTTGTCCAATTTTTCAACACGTATTAATTATGTATGTGAAGTTGTATGGATGGTACGGATCATAAGCAAAAAACATGTTGGCCATACATGAGTTAAACCCAGTGCGTTGACAATTCAATTCATGGACGTATTTGTGCAGGAGGCAGTGAGTAAGTCATTTGCATTTGTTTTGTCCACATCGTTCGTCCATGTAACTAATATGTGGGCCACCATAATGTATTTGCATCCACGTCGTTCATCCATTAATACAGATCATTTTAAGGAACTACACCAAAAATTAGGCAGATACAAAGTTGAATTGCACCTAGACCTAGACACAAACGGAGTTTGATCGTTCGAATCGACTCAGTAAAGCTCTGTTCGAACAGAAAGTCTTCATGAACACATAAAATCTGTTAAAAAAAAAAAACAAAAAAATCGAGTTGCTTTCAATCACATCTGGTCCATGTTCGACTCAGATTGGATCGTTGCCAATCTCTAAATTGCACCCACACTGTAGGAAGCAAGGGGATTGAACATTCACCTTATGGAATCTTTTTTTGGGGCCATAGAAAGTTTTAGATCAAGCTGATATTTGTGCTTTCCCTTCATCCAACTCTTTGTGATTTTTATGAACAGGTTGGATGACAAATAAACATCACTGTGGGCCCTAAGAAGGCTTCAACGGTGGAAATCACTCTCCACACCTTTTCCTTATAGTGTGGTGGACTTAGAGCTTTGTATCTGAGTCATTTTTGGGTTCATGCATTAAAATTAGCTTTTAAAAGTGATGGAGAGCGTGGATAAAACAAACAAGGTAAGACCCATAGAGCTGTGATACCAGCTTTCATAGAGCTGTGATACCAGCTTTCTGGCTGTTTTTCGCGTCACCAGCCAACCTGCGTGGGCATATGGACATACGGAGCAAATTAGCTGTTATCCGCTGGGTGTACCCTAACCGGGTGGGGCCACCCTTGATGTTATTTTCTGTATATCGATGGCATCCATCTATTGACCATCTCATTTTTAGGATGGGACCCCAAACCTTAAGAATATCCCAATCTCTGTTGGACCATACCCATAGAAAAATTGATGTATGAACATTAATAACTTTTTGTGAGCCACAAAAGTCTTGGATCAATCTGATTTTTGTATTTTACCCTTCTTCTAGATCTTCTTGACATTATCAACAGGTTGGATTTCAAATAAACATTATAAAACCTTATCATGTGCCCTTTGGAATTTTTTATGGTGAGGCCACAATCACCACCGTTTCCCTACGGTTTTGTCCACCATAGATTTGGATCTGCAAAACTTTTTATTACCCCATACTAAAATAGTTTGGAGAAATGGATGGACCGGCGTAGATAAACATAAAATCATCAAGGTGGGCCCCATACTGGATCATAGTGCGGGTGAGATTGGTAATCGATCACTTCGTTGGCCACAAAACCTTTAGATTATTACCGACTAGTTGGATCACTAATTAACTGTTCAGAGTTCCCCATCAGGCCTTTAAGGGTGATCATTTAATCAGTGAATGGTGAATTTGTCCACCTTAATTGGGTGGAAAGTGTTGCCTAGCTTGATAAATGTTTGTTATCTCTCATTATGACCTTATGACCATTTTAAGTTGTTTTGCAATAAGTTGGTGGTATGGTCAGACGCCAATGACTAAGGTTGAGGCCTCTGCTCTACCATAATCCGAGGCCAAGCGCTAAGCACTTTTGCCAATACCTGAGGCTGAGCCCTCATTCGTAGTTATAGATGAGTACAATTGTTTTTCTCTTTTGACAAGCTTTTGGTCCTCCAATGACGCTTGTAATAAGTGTGTTAAAGGGCCACATACCTACAGCTGCGCATCTTCCACGTCATTATCAGGGACACAATGGGATGTGACGGGATTTACCCATAATAATTTTTAATGATGCATCACAGGAAACATGTTGATTGAATAGCCGTCATCATGATCTTTTTGGCGTCCACCATGTCAGATTTAAACGTGGTTCATTTGTTCTTTTAGGACCTTGATCTGGATAAATGAAACTGACGGCATGGATAAAACAAATACATCATTATGGTCCCATCAAGCGCCATTCACTGCCACTTTGGCAGTAGTGAGCCATTAGCTTTTACTCTGGGGACACCGGAGCGAATTAGCTGTTACCCTTCCATCCTTGATGATTTTATGTATATCCACCCTGTCTATCCATTTCTCTAGCCAAATTTATAATGGGCTACCAAAAACTTATGTACTTTCAAATTTCAGGTAGATAACACGGCAGGAAACATTGGTGATTGAGTGCGTCCCAATTAAAAACCCCAAAGGGTCCATCATAATGTTTTAATAATGTTTATTTGCAATCAAACCTGTTGATAATGTCAATTAGATCTGTTTGAAACTAAATTAGAAAGATCAAATTGATCGAAAACTTTTGTGGCCCACAAAAAGTATATAATAGTTATCAATCATTGTTTCTATTGGTTTGTCCACTGGAGATTTGAATCTTCTTATGCTTTGGGATCTCATCGTAAAATGAGATTGAGAAATAGATGGACAGCGTGAATATATAAAATATGCATCAAGGTGGGCCCCATATGGTAGAGGTAGACACCCACTAAGATGTTACAATGAAGGTAATTCGTTATGGCACCATAGTGATGCAATGGTAACCATGTAGGGCCCATTATTTTGTATATATGCTAGATCCACGTAGTCCACATGGCTTTCCACATACCTAAAAGGTTGAGCCCCGATTAGTGCCTTCAATGAGTAGCTTCAACTTTCGACTTGCTTCGGCTCCTCAGCATGCTCCCAAGATCAGCTACCAATGTAAATGATATGTTTATGCTTATGCCGGGTAGTTGGGAGAAAGATGGTGAGGTTTCCTTTGCCTATTCAATGCAATGGACATGTAGGAACCACCAATCTCAGCATTCAATGGCTATAAATGACCTCTAGATGAAGTTTCAATGATTGGTCAGCCATGAATGCAATGCTTGAGTTCATACTTCAAACCGAACTTTGAATACTCAATTGATATGCCATTAATGGCTAGATTTGAATTGATGAACTTAAAGTAAGTAAGAGCAAGGAGGGTAGGAGAAAAAAAGTAATGCTCTCATCAATGCTCTAAATGGGTGTTGAATGAATGCTATTAAAGACCTCAAAGTGTGCCTTTATAGAAGCTTAAATCGAGCTCCAATGAATATAAACGGTCATGAACCGACCTGTCAAGATGCTACCTGACCGGTCAATATTTGAGGTCTGACCGGTCATGACCGTCAAGTTTGCTCTTGAATGTTTTTGGACTGATTTTGGCTTGCCCGACCGGTAGTAGGGTACTTGCTGGCCGACCGGTCGGTTTTCATTCCAATTGCTTTCTGACCTATTGAGGTCTTGTCTAACCAGTCAGCTGATCTAGCTAGACCGGTCGGTTGCCTTGATTCTTGGCATATCAAGCTGATATTTCAGCCTTTGTAATGGGTGCTTGGTGACCAATGTTTGGTTTTAAAGATTTGTTAAGATTTTAGCACCTAGCCAAGGGAGAACCAAGCCTGATCAACTTGAAAAACACACCGAAAGGAATGGGTTGAAAGTGGTTTGTTTATAATGTCATTCTTTGATGTTTTAGGATTCCTAAGGATGATCTATATGCAACTTACCTTTCGAGCATGATTTGGCTTGAGATTGAGTGAAGAAAGAGGCGTCGGCTTCAAGTCTTGGACTATAATCTTCTGTCAGGGCTCACAAGACTTGACTCAACATATAAAATGACAATTGACAAAAATTCAATGTACTAACAATCTCCCCCTTTGTCAATTGTGTGACAAAACATCTATCCTAGACATAAGATAATCTCCATATCACGATTGACCCAAAATAGAAAGCAAAATACACTCAATTGCATGTCTATACAGATTTACAAGATAGATCTTTACAAAAGGACATGTACATACTTGATTTTCTTCAAAATCTCTCCTTAATGCTTGCACCTATGAAGTCCTGCAAAAAGATTGTTATAGGCAAAATAATGGAGATCAACTCAGCTATTAAGATTGTACATGGACGCCCATTCGACTCTCGAGATCATCTCGTCGAGAGTCGCAGATCGGGTAAGTACGGAAGTACCCACTCGACCCTCGAGATCATATGCTCGAGAGTCGCAGAATGGGTAAGTGCGGGACGCCCATTCGACTCTCGAGATAAGCTGATCGAGAGTCGCAGATGGACAAATACGGAGCACCTATTCGCAAGGCCTCGAGCTCCCATAGCCGATAGTCAGATAAAGCAAAGCAGAGGTTCTCTTCTCAATCTGCGAGCAGACCTTCTCACAAGTCATTGAAAAGGGTTACATCCAAATGAGCGAGCACTAGGACTCGCGACCATATTCCAACATACGAACAGTTTTTTCTGTGGCGACACCATTTAGCCTTCAGTACCAGCACCCGATTCCCGTCGAGCAGCTTCTCCAATCCCTCTGCGACATCGAGCAGGGCTACACCCGGTTAGGTGGTTTCCGTCCCGTCGGCGTCTCCTTCCTTTTCGCCGGCTATGACTCCAACTACGGCTTCCAGCTCGACATGAGCGATCAGCGCTATTACTACACCTACCAGCAGCCTGTATAGGTTGATTTTGAGCGTGGTTCCGAATCTCAAGGGATTGCTATCAAGGAACGTGATTGCCGAAATAAGTAAATGGGTTAGATCTCGCCCCTAAGGATAAGGATCTTATCCCACGAAATCAACAGGATCTCGTATCGTACACGAAATCAGCGGGATTTCGATATCTTACGTAACAGATTGGATCGCTTCAGATCTATATAAAGGGATGACTCCATTAAGAGAAAGGTAGGCAATATTCAATCTCTGGCCTGTTTTTGCCTGGTTATTCTTCTTCCTGCTTCGGCCTGACTTAAGCATCAGAGGCTAACGGCTGGACACCAGCCACCCTTAGTTGCTTTCTGTCTTCTTTCAGGTCCGGCGGAGGAAGGTATCTGTTGGAGAGAAGGTGAACGTCCGGAGGATTCAGTTACAAAATCTGACGTTAACAAAGATATAATTGGATCTTCTAGGTGGGATTAGTCTCCCCCTTTTTGTCAGTGATTGACAATGGTTAGCCTGAAAATAGATATGCCTAAGAAAGCCTCAAGGCTAGCACAAAAAAATATGTAAATCACTAGAACAAGGGATGAGATATAAACATGATAATCCTGAGGAGATTAAAAGCACACGATCATGCATGATATACAATGAATCATTTAAGCAAAGAGGGCTTATAGCCCATTCAACCAACCACCCCTCCACATGTATATTTGTTGAGCTCTTAATTGTGCATATTCTAACCCTAATTCATCACTCATTATGCATGGTTTTCATGATTTAAAGACTAATCTAATGCATGGATTTGTGATTGTAGGAATGAGAGGGAGACTTTACTAATTCATAGTTAAAAGAGTCACTTTGTATGCATTGAAGATCAATATAACAAGAGCCAAAAGGTGGAGGAAAGAAGAAGAAAGAAAGAGAAGAAAATATGGAAAACTGTCCCAAGACTTGTCCTAAGACCTGTCCTAAGACCGGTCGCTAGACAGGTCTACATAGCTAGATCGGTCGCCTAACCGGTCACCAGACAAGTTGTCACGAGTCCAGAGAAACATAGCTTGCTGGACTGTTTTTTGGTTTCTTAGACCGGTCGCCAAATAGGTCTAAGGTTTTCCAGAAACTCTGTTTTTCAATACTAAGTTTACAAATTGCGGAAGGATTGCGGATTCTCGAAGTTTCCAAGTTGGTGCGGAATTTCTCTTATAAAAGGCCACCTCCACTCTCTTCCTAAGACATCTAGCAACGTGGGGAGCAAAGGATTCAAGACCTAGGAGGCTTCCTAGCCTCCTACAACTAGTTTTCTTCTTCTTCTAATTCTAGTTTTAGTTTTATTTTTATGCTTTTCATTAGCTAACCTCTTAGCTAAAGCTAAGAGATAAAACTTATAGTTTACTTAGATGTTTTAATTCGTTTTATTGGTTTCAAGTTGGATTTATTTAAGAATAATGATTTTTGGAAGTTTGAATAAAGTTTTAAGTAGTTTTTCTTAATCTTATGATGACTCATGGATGTTTGGAAGAATTACTTTAGTATTTAGTTGTTTTGCATGGATCTATACCGGTACGCTCCGAGGAATCGGATTCAAGACGCTCTAGACTTGGATCCTCATGTGGGAACTTCAAACCAAAGTTCTACCTTTTTGTTCTAAATTCTGAATATTGTGTTGATTGTTCATATGATTTTCAAATCATAATATAGTCAAGCTTTGTGACAGGGTTTGATGATTATTATGGTTATGATCTTAATCTATTAGAAGTAGGATTGACCTATGCAATTGAGTGTGCTCAAGTCCTAACGTGAATTAAGGGAATCATGTTGATGAACAACACATGTGTTGGATTGCTTTGATAATATAACCGCTCTATCATCCGACTAGATAGGATTTGATTTCGATTTTAATTAAGTAAGTGAGAAACCACAGCGAATTATGCATCTAAGGAGAGCTATAAGTGGATCCTTGATGCTCTAGTTACCCTTTCATTATCAGATTTTCCTGTTTCATGTTCAAAACCGATTTCACAAACCTGTTAGATTCTAGTTATTAGGATAGTTCGAATTGTTTACCTCCTTCCTTGTGGCTCGACCTCGGTCTTACCGAAATTATTACTATATCGTAGCCTTGAACTTGAGGTAAGCGAACAATATCAAGACAAAGAATCATAAATAGATATATGACCTAATAAGGGCAAACTCCCAAAGATATGCAATGAAGATCATAGGCTCATATAAGAAGCATAGAAGAATAACTAAAGTGAATGGAAAAACATAATGATATCCATATGAAGTACCAAAATGGGTAAGCAGCCCAAACTTGATCTAAATATGTATCAATCAGCTCAAAAATAAAAAGTAACATATCTAAACATATGTCCCCATGACGAGATATAACTAGAGAAGTGATTGATGTCTTTGGTCATGCAAAAAAGGTACTCTGACCAAGACATTTTAACGCGACACTAGTAATTAGTGTCATCTCCCAAATCCGGTGGGGGTATATATTCGTGAGCGGCTCGCTCCCACCTATTAAGATGCTCCTCTATTTGTGCTAGGTGAGTCACCAGAGCCTATTGCTAAACAAGAAGAGTTGTCTGTCCCTGTAATAACGTTGCATCGGTCTACTCCATCTGGTCGAGCCTCTAAATAATGTGTTAGTGCACTTTTTTGTGGCATATTAGTGCACCTTATTTGTCAATCACATGCATCCATGTGTTGTAATGTCGATTGAGCCTTGGCAAGTTGAAGATCGAAGATTCAAGTGGACAAGAAGCATTAAGGAAGAAGATTAGGAAAATGAGATTCCTTGGTGACCCTAGCCCTTTGAACCAAAACACCCAAAAACCTCTTAGATGACTTAGACTAATTAGGAATACCCTTAGTCATCAACATTAGTCTTAGAACACCTTGAAAAACATGATAAGTTAGATTAATAAAAGAGGTGGAAGCTGCTCTAAACAAAGTAGCCCAAACAGCAGTTTCCAATTGATCTCTGATCAATCCGACAGTGGTTCTGATAGGACTCCGATCCATCGGACACAGGTTCCGATTAATCAAAATTTATTCCAGAGGAATTGAAAAATTCACTGGATAGATTTTTGATCAATCGGACAGTGTCTCCGATCAATCGGATGAGGTCCTTTCAATCAATCAAACCTTGCTCCGATCAATTGAAATTTGTTTCAGAGAACTCTCTAGACAGATTTTCGATCAATCGGACAGGTCTCCAATCAATCGGAAGTGACCTCTGATCAATTAGACCTTCTTTCGATCAATCGGAGAAATGCGAATCTACTCGTTTTTTACTATCGGAGGAAAATCTATAAAGGCAAGGTGATTCGTTTTTGGGCTTAAAAGAGGGATTTTGAGGAGATAGAAGCTACCATTGTTGAAGACCATTAGAAGCTCTATTCCTAACCCTAGCAAGTGATCTTCCTTGTGATTCATCACAAGAATGGAGCATTCTAACCTCATGATGAAGATGCACTTGTCTCTCTTTTGATCTTTAGAGTTTGGACCGATCTAAATAGTAATATTCCTATCTAAACTCTATGATGAGATCATTGTAGATGAGACTCTCTAGGCAACTCACTTCTATTAGTTGTAAAGATCTCAAACCTACCTCCTAGTACCTCGGGCATCTCCATTAGAACATCATAAGTAAGGTAGTTGCTCTTGGAGCTGGAGCATTGGTGACGCAATGGCATCAAAGATCAGGGGAGCACAATGGTAGCTAATTGAAGCACAGGAGAGCGGAGATCAAGCAACCCGAAGCGGTGCATCAAAGGGGCTCAATTTGACAAGTAAGTTGTCAATTGTAAGAGTTTGATTCTACTTTCTTCTCGTGGGGAATTGAGTGTAGAGTTTGTCTTCAAACTCGATAGGTTCGGTTGTAGGACTTAGACCCGGTTGTAGGGTCGAATTGAATCTCCAAGGGAGAGCCTCTAGTGAGAGTAAACGCTAGGTTCAGTTGTGGGACCTTGACTCGGTTGTAGAGCCTAAAATTATTGAAGTTTGGTTGTAGGACCGTAACTTATGAGTGGAGTTTAAATTGAAGTTCGATTGTAGGACTTTAGCTTGGTTGTAGAGCCTAAACAAGTTTTCAAGGGAGCCACCAATACGGGTGTGTACGTGTAAGTTAGAAGGAACTTGTAAACTTTTCGGTTGGGTGGATCCGATTTAAAATACCTTGGTTGGATGGAACCAGATTTAAACTCCCTAATGAATGCCGGTGTGCTCAAAAGGGTTGAGTACTTGAACCGGGAGTGGAGTAGGGTGACCGAACCACTATACATACTTGTGTTTGTGATTGAATTGAGCACATTGTTATCTTAGCATTGTATTTTTAATTATTAATTATGAATGCTTAATAGGAATGTATGCCAAGCACTAGATAGGCACATTCACACACAAGATATACTTTCACTAATTAGTGTGGACTTGTGCTCATCGATCCATTCTCATAAGTCTACATAGGTTGCATAGATTAAGAGCTTGATTTGATTAATCATTTGATTATCTATACATGCTTAGGCTAGGTTGTTTAATTGCTAATTATATGCTAGCCTTGTGATTGGACCCACTTAGGCTTGGAGGCCGAAGTGTTCTTGCTTACTTAGTTTAAATTGTTAAAACTGTTAAGTAGACGAAAATAATTTCAAAAGATCTTAATCACCCCCAACGTAGCCATAATTCTTGTCGCTCTTTAGCTTCCACACGTTTATAGGAAGGTGTCATGTTAGACTACTGACTTAATTTCATAATGCGGTCCTAGATCTGACACAACTTCATAGCATATGCTGAAGGGAGATGATCTGGAGTGGAGTGATCTGCAGCAAGAGCGGAGTGACCAGGTGGTGTAACTGGCCCCCATCATGTAAATGCCTGTACGGGTGTGCTGAAGCATCCTGGGGCATTCTTGGGATCGTTTGTAGATTCCTGAGGTTGACTAATATGCTCCGAAGGTCCTGCAGAGTCAGAGGGAGCTAAGGGATCGTTCTGTGGTGGCTCCTGCTGGGCATGTGACTGCTGGGCCTGCAGATGTTGATGTCGAATGACTTCTTTTGTATTCTCCATTTTTATGATGGGGGCGCGATTGAGAACGATATGATTGAATACTTTATTAGTTGGACTGTCGAGTCCAATGGATGTGGTAAATTTGCAGATTAGATGACCAAAAGGAAACAGGATGTTGGTCCATCATCATGCATAATGACTTGGTGAATGGCGTTCATGATTCGAGTTGGCAAACAAAATTTATGACCTTGGCCGACTTTATAGATAATGTTGTACATGGATTCCGCCACATCGGCTTTGTTGTTCTTCCGAGGATAGACATTTCAGAAAAATAGATTGTGAAGAATTCGATAGTCCCAAGTCATGGAGGACGCCCGTATAGCTCTTCCAACCCATTCCGGCTCCCCTCCTTTACATAAAAATCGAGCCATAACAATTTTAGGAGTTGGACCCAAATGGGATAAGTCCGGAAGTTCCTCATTAATAATGGCCACTCCTATGAATTCAGAAATTGATTTAAGGGTAAATTTCCAAACACGACCGTTGTACTGGACCCTAAATGAGGGAGGTGTTTCAGTCACATTTATACAACATGCATAGAACTTTCTAACAACATCATACTAGACTGGGCCACCCATGTGAAGTACTGGTGCCCAGTTGATAGCTGATAGAATGGATATGACATTGTATGGCACTAAGTCGGCTAGTTTGGCCGATTTTTCACATACAACATCTCGATCTTTAAATTTCAATTTTTCACATACAACATAGCCCAATTGGCTAAATGAGAAGTTGTATTTGGACCTAAGAGATGAGATTTAGAGGGGGATTTGGAAGATGAAGCAATGGCTTTCCCTTTAGAGATGATTTTCTAGGATTTGGTTTGAGATGGCCTCTCATCTTGTTGCTTTTTGGAGCGGCAACCACGTCTTGGAGAGGACCCATCTTTATGGGTACGAGAAGACATAATGCAAGCTAAATGATCAAGAATGGTAGCCTAGGTTGCAAAATGGAAGGAAATTTGACAGAAAAGACTCAATTAAGAACCCTTACCTGAAGAAAATGATGATCACGAAGCAAAGATGTGATGGAGATGAAGATTTGAGGCTCTAATGTTTAAAAAATCACCTTAGAAAGCTTGAGCTAAGGTAGAGAAGAAACTAGGGCTCAGAGGGAAGAAAGAAAAATGGAGAAACATGAGCACAAATTAGGTCCAATCAGTCTTTAAAAGGAGGTCGCTGTCCACCCGTATGCGCGTTCGACCGGTCGGATGGGGGTACCCGACTAGTCGGGCCCAGTGAATTGTGCACAATTTGTGTAGATTTTCAAGATCGATTGACGTTGCCTTTGGACATAATGAATAATCATTAAAATTTTAATCCAAATGCCTATTAAAGGATGACACAAGGCCCATGCACCATGGTGCATTAAAATGTCTAGGCCACCCCAAAAAAATTAGAAGCCACATAGCTCCAGATTTAACTTTATGGACAAAAGAAAGAACTATGGTCCCAGATATTCTTATGAAGCATAGATTTATGAGACAAGAATCCTCAAATATTCATATGAAGATTAAATAATGAGGCTAAATCCTCGGATGTTTCCTGCAAAAGAGATACTAGTTAGCTTGTTTAAGTACACCCAACTCTGATGGACTTCTGAAGGTCCGTAAAGAGAAATGAGTCCAAAGGTTTGGTTAGGATATCGGCTAATTGATTTTCGGTAGGCACATGTTTGAGAGATATGACTTGATCTTCGATTAATTTTTGAATAAAATGGTGCCTAATATCAATATTTTTTGTGCGAGAGTGCTGAACCAAATTTTTTAAAATGTTAATGGCACTCGTATTATCACAAAATAATGTCATGGTGCCATGTTTAATTCCATAATCCGATAAAGTTTGCTTCATCCATAATAGTTGCACACAACAACTTCCGGCAGCAATATATTCTGCCTCAGCCGTTGACAAGGAGATGAAGTTCTATTTCTTACTATGCCACGCCACAAGATAGTTTTCAACATAGAAATAACCACCACTGGTAGATTTACGATCATTAATGTTACCAGCCCAATTGGCATTGGAATACCCAGCAATATTGGTAGATGAATCAAATGAGTACCAAAGGTTTTACTCAGTGGTGCATCCGACAAATCGAATGATTTGCTTAACTACCAGCAAATACGATTCTTTAGGATTGGCCTGGAATTTAGCATATGCTCCTACACTAAATGTAATATCGGGTCTGCAGGCAGTGAGATACATGAGGCTACCTATCACTCTCTTATAGAGATGTTGATCCACACTTTTCCCCATTAGATCTTTAGATAATTTGATAGTTGTGCTCATAGGTGTAGTGTGAGATCAACCAAATTCTAACCCAAATCTTTTAACTAGGTCTTTAGCATACTTTGTTTAGCTAATGAATATTCCTGACGCTAGTTGCTTAACTTGTAAGCCTAAAAACATGTTTAGTTCCCCTAACATGCTCATTTCAAATTTCAATGTCATTAAATCAGCAAATAATACAGACATTTCCTCACATGTGGAACCAAAGAGAATGTCATCCACATAAATTTGGACAATTAAAACAAAATCCTTGACTTCTTTTACAAAAAGTGTTTTATCAACACTCCCACTAACAAAATCATAGTCTATAAAAAATTGAGTTAGATGCTCATACCATGCACGGGGAGCTTGTTTAAGACCATAGAGGGCCTTTTTCAATTGGTACACTTTGTGAGGATGCTTGGGATCTACAAATCCCTTTGGTTGTTCAACGTATACTTCCTCATCTAGAATACCGTTCAAGAAGGCACTCTTTACATCCATTTGAAATGGTTTGAATTTTAAAACACAAGTGATAGCCATAAGAATTCGAATAGACTCGAGTCTAACTATAGGGGCAAACGTTTCATCAAAATCAATTCCTTTAATTTGGGAATTTTTCGCTCGCCTCAAGTGCAAGGTTGTGATGTAGTAATTGAAATTACATCTTTTAAATAGCACTTGAGACGCTAAGCATGCGGAAGCTTAGAGAGGAGCTTGTAGAACTATGGTTAAGTTCTTGGGGGGGGGTTGGATTAGGACCCGTTTAAAAATCCCTTTTAAAACTTCTTGCTTTAATTAAACTTCCAAGCTTAAGTAGGTCCAATCACAAGGCTAGCATATGATAAACATAAAGACAACCTAGCCTTAGCATGCATAGATGT
The DNA here is from genome assembly GCA_003013855.2 of Liriodendron chinense. Taxonomy (NCBI): domain Eukaryota; kingdom Viridiplantae; phylum Streptophyta; class Magnoliopsida; order Magnoliales; family Magnoliaceae; genus Liriodendron; species Liriodendron chinense. Next base: position 39,350 of record PVNU02001137.1, on the reverse strand, counting down.
TCGCTTCCCCAAGTGTAGGGTTGCGATGTAGTAATAAACTCGGTAAGACCGAGGTCGATCCACAGGGACTTATATAGGGATTCACAAATACTACTAATAGTTTCTATTGAGAAGCTAACAACCAAATTTGTAGGATATTGATGTAAGTAACAACTTTGAACTAAATTGAAAGTAAACAATTATAAAAAGGCACTAGGGGTTCAAGGATCCACTTGTAGCAATCCTTGATGCTCAATTCGTTGGGGTTTCTCACTTTCACAACTAGAATCGAAATTAAGATCTATCTAGTCGGATGATAGAGCAGTTAAACCAACAATCTGCCATATGTAAGATTAATGTACATGATTCACTCAATGCAAGCTAGGATGAGCATACTCAATTGCATAGGTCAATCCCAATTCCAATAGACTAAGTTCATAATCATAACCATCACTAAGGCCTGTCACAAGACAAAGCTAGATCATGACTTGAACTTAATTCAAATCACATACACAGTCCACCATACAACAGAAATCTAGAAAAGTAGAACTTTGGTAGGAAGTTCCCACATGAAGATCATAGTTTTAGAGCGTACTCCAATTCCTCGGATCATACAGGTCTAGACTAGCATATAACAATTAAGAACTCAAGCAATTCTTCCAAACATCCATAAGTCATCATAAGACTAAGAAAAACTACTTAGAACTTGAATTAAACTTCAAACCATTGTTCTTAAACATGAAATCCAACTTTAAAACCAACTTAAACGAATTGAAACATCTTAGATTCACTACAAGCTTCACCCCTTAGCCCTAGCTAAGAGGTTTAGCCGTTCATGATCCAAGGAAACATGAAACAACTAAGAAAAAAACATAAAAACAGTAAACAAACTAGGAGGAGTTGTGAAACTCCAAAATCCACTTCCGTCGCCTCCCACCTTGCTCGAACCCTTCTAAGATACCCTAGGAACGATCCCTAGGTGTCCTTTTATAGTAGGGAGGCTTCGCAACATCAGAATCTTCCATAAATTGCGTAAGAGTACGGAGTGTGCAGAGAAATTCGGGACTTGTAGAACACGCCTCATTACGCTGACGACTGGTCGCACGACCGGTCTCAAAAATGAAAAATCTGTCCAGAGAGTTTTGGAATTTTTCCACCCAGAAAATAAATTCAAGGACCGATTGCACGACCGGTCGCAGCGGTGGATGACCGGTCGCATGACCAGTCGTAGAAAGTCCAGTGAGTTGTAGCCTCTGGGCCCCTCTGTTGAGTGATTGGACCGGTCGGACGACCGGTCTTGGGTGTCTTTTCTTCCTTATTTTCTTATTTTCTTTGCTTCTTTCTTCCACCCTTTCACACTTACTCCTTTGATCTTCTTTGCTTCTAAATAGCATCTTTAAGTCTTCGATTGATGCTTCCTTTCTCTCATCCCTACAATCACAAATCCATGCATTAGATTAGTCCATAACTCATGAAAACCTTGCATAATGAGTGATGAATTGGGGTTAGAATATGCACAATTAAGAGCTCAACAATAGATAATCAATTGATTAAACTAATCAAGCACTTAATCTATACAACCTAAGTAGACTATATGAGAGTAGATTATATAAGCTTGTCTACACTACTTAGTGAAAGTACATCTTGTGTGTGGATGTGTCTAACTAGTGCCTAGCATACATCATAATCAAGCATGAATAATTAAGCAATTAAACCATACAAAGCTAGATTAACAATATGCTCAACTCAATTACAAACACAAGCATATATAGTAGTTCGGTCACCCTACTCCACTCCCGGTTCAAGTACTCACCCTTATGAACACACCAGCATTCACTGGGGAGTTTAAATATGGTTCCTCTCAACTAAGGTGTTTAAACTGTTCCACCCTACTAAGAAGTTTAATAAGGTTCCTCCAAACCTATAATGGAGATTTTAAGGTTCATCTCTAAACCTAGGAGTTTGACAAGGTTCCTCCCAACCCTTCGGTTCCAATACAAGAACCTAGCGTCTACTCCCTCCGGAGGCTCCCCATGGAAACTAGATCGAGTTTGTAAATCCAAACTGTTCACTCCCCAAGTGTAGGGTTGCGATGTAGTAATAATTCGGTAGAGACTGAGATCGTCCTTAGGGACTAACTCAGGAATTCACAGAATTTCTTCAAATAATCTCTAATCGAAATCAAACTAAAACAAACTGGAATTTGAATGTAGATGAGTAATCTGTAAACTTGAATGAGTTTAATAATATAAAGAAGCACTAGGGTGCCAAGGATCCACTTGTAGCTATATTGATGCATAATTCGCTTTAGTTTTTCAACTATACAACTAGAATCGAAATCAAATCCTATCTAGCTGAATTATAGAGCGGTTATATTATCAAAACAATCCAACACTTGTTCATCAAAATGATTCCCTCAATTCAAGTTAGGACTCGGTCACACTCAATTGCATAGGCCAATCCTAGTTCCAATAGATTAAGATCACAACTATCGTAATCATCAAACCCTGTCACTAGATTTGACTAAGTTTATAGTTTGAACTTTATTCAAATCACATAGACAAGTAACTCATATTTCAAATTTTACAGAAAAGATAGAACTTTGGTTTGAAGTTCCCACATGAAGAACCAAATCCTAGAGCATATTGAATTCGATTCATCAGAACGTACAGGTTTAGATCTTTGCAAAACAACTAAGAACTAAGATAATTCTTCCAAACATCCATGAGTCATCATAAGATTAAGAAAAACTACTTAGAACTTCATTCAAACTCAACAAACCATTGTTCAACATTAAATCTAGTCATGAAACCATAAAAACAAATTAAAACAATCTAGAACAATTACAAGATTCCCCTCTTAGCCCTAGCTAAGAGGTTTAGCGAACCATGCTAAGAGAAAATATGAATTCTACTTTAAACATGAAGAACTAGAAAGAAATTAAGTAAAGAGAGCTGTAGAACTCCGAATCCTTCTTTCTCCACCTCTCAATGCTTTAGAACCCTTCTAGGATACCTTAGGAATGAAGTGAAGGTGTCCTTTTATAGGTTTCGAGTCCCTCCGACGTAGAAACGTTGAGAAAATGCGCAACGTTTATGCAATGCATAGAGAAAATCACAAGTCCAATCTAGAAACTTTCATTTTTGGCTTGGCCGACCGAACTTGACCGTTCGGACTAATCTGTGGAGTGTCTAGCGAGCACACCTCCCTCTCTGTCTACATGGCCGGCCGGTCTTGACCCGTCTGGCTTGTTTGGCCAACCGGTCTTAACCGGTCGAACCCGTTTGCACATTAGTCCAACGTGCTTTGCATGGGCATCAAGGGTGGCCGACTGGTCTGGCGACTGATCTAGCACCTGGCCGACCGGTCGGACCCCATAAAATTTGAACTTTTCTTCTTTGGATTTTTCATTTCTCCTTGCTTCTTTGCTCCAATCTTCTTTCCTTTGATCTTCAATGATCATTTGAAGTGTTCTTTAATCTTCAAATTGGTAAAATCTCTCTCTCATCCTACAATCACAAGATCATGCATTAGATAAGAGTTTAAACATGAAAATCATGCATAGTTAGCGATGAAATGGGGTTAGAATATGCACATTTAAGAGCTCAACACACCCCTCAACCAGCATTTTACTATTCCCGAGCAAAATATGTGTGAAACAAATCCATCCTCTAAATCTCAACTCTCTCTTGGAAACATTCTTCTATAAACTTTAAAATATACAAGTATAAATATAAGAGACAATCAATAATAAAGATTGAAATCTTAAACTCTCCAAATACAGTAAGTGTTCCATGTAGAATTTCCACCAATTGATTGATAAATAGAGGATCTAGGACAAATGTGGTCTAGTGTGCAAAGTGAATGCTCATTTCATAAACTTCAAGAATCACCTTCTTCATGAATCAACTTAAGCTAAGAATCTAGAGTGTACTGATCAACCACAAGCCTCTGACAAGAATTTGCCTTACCGTTCCTGATGAACCTCCAATTTATATATTGCATTGCCTATTACATGACATGGTTTGCATGATTTTCATGATTTAAAGGCCCACCTAACACATGTTTTGTGATTATAGGAATGAGAGCGGACTTCATTCAATTGGGGACCAAAAGAACTCTTTTATAGCTTTTGGATGAAGGATGAAAGAAGACCAAAGAAAGAAGAAAGCAAGGAGAAGAGAGAGAAGAAGAAAAAGGAGAAAAAGAAGAGAAGAAGAATCAAGTTGAAGAAGGCCGACCGGTCTTGACCGGTCGGCCATGAAGGCTGTTCACATTGAAGACAGGCCGACCGGTGCCATGCACACTGGATGGTTAGAAATTTGGTCCGACCGGTCATGACCTGTCGGCTACACTTGCTGGATTGCTAGGAGGTCTGTTCGACCGGTCTTGACCGGTCGGCTGTGCTCCCTGGAATGTGTAAAAGCCCAGTCCGACCGGTCATGACCGGTCGGCGTTGCGTAAACAGAGTCCTTTCTAAATCTGGACTCCGAAAATTGCTGCGCACTGCGTAACCTTTCGCAGATTCTGACGCAAGGGAGGTTTCTTACTATAAAAGGACACCTAGGGGCTCTTCCTAGGGTATCAGGGAAGCTAAGGAACGTGGTTCTAAGGAGGGAAAGCTGTCGTGGAGCGTCTGCAACTCTTCTATCTCCGGTTTTGCTAGTTTTATGCTTTTATTTAGAGATTTTAGTTGTAGCATGAATATGCTCGGCTAGAACCTCTCAGCTAAGGCTGAGAGGTGAAGCTTGTAGCCAATTCGATGTTGGATTCAGTTTAATTCAAGTAATTTAAATTCAAGTTTGAATTTTTCTCATGTTCCAGTTCTTTAAGTGGTAGTTTGAGATGTTTTATGAGAGTTCATGTGCCCAGGACATGAATTCCTTGCAATTCTCTGAGATTATCACAGGTTGCTTGTTTAGATTCGAATTATAGTAATCCTTGAGCAGGTCATAGTCCATAGGCATGGCTGTTACTCCGCAGGCTATGGATTTGAATTCTACATTGATTGTATGGGGCTAGAACTTGGAAGTTCAACTTGATTTGGATTGAATGTGTGTGAATGCTTTATTTCCCAACTAGATGAGAGATAGGACTTCAAATCTAGTTGTGTTCTCTACTTGGATTGACTGAATTGACATAGGATTGCTACAAGTGGATCCTTGAATGCCTTAGTACTTTATATCCCTGATTTTTCATTAAGTTGCTGTTTTAGTTAAACACTCAATTGAATATGATTTTCTTCCAAAAACTGAGTTGCTGGAGTGCTTTGGAAGTTGTTTCTATTTCCCTGTGTATCAACCTCGGTCTTACCGAGTTTTATTACTACATCGCAGCCTTCCACTTGAGGCGAGCGAACAGTTCCTTCAACGGCTTTCACTCTACTCCCCATTTTCAGCTTAGGTTATGGCTAGACCATCCCCTGGTTGGTTAATAGGTAGCCCTTTTTGAAATTCAACAATTTGCTCAATGTAACCACTTTTTCTTTAATAATCTACAAGAGATAGGATTTTTAGAAATCCATATCTAGGATTTTTAGAAATCCATATCTTCCATTTTTATCTTTTCTGAACGTGATGGACAAAATTCCTTGGCTTGGTTACTCAACACTCTAAATCTTCGTCTAACTGATCTACAAGTCCAATAATCCCTTCCATTATGAAAATCGTGTAATGTGAACTGGACTCAAAGTGTTCAAAGTCTCTATCAATCATTCAATATGAGAATTTATATAGAAATCTACTATATTTAAGATAATTCAAGGATTTCAAAATCAAAACACTTCATCTCTCTTCCTCTTATACTTGTATCATCTAAAGTGTATAGAAATAAGGTTTTTCAAGAGAGTTTTAAAATTACAGAGATCGAAATTTTTTCTACATAATTGCTCAAAATGTACAAAACACTAGATGATGAATCTCACCCCCAACCAAATCTTACATTGTCCTCAATGTAACAAGATATGAATGCAATGATATCATGAGAGCAATGAAAAAACAAGAGGAGTGAGGAATGAGAGTACCTGAGAGAGAAAAAATCGAGATTCTACCTCCATGTAACAAACCTACTGAAAAATAAATAAAATAAAGACATAAATCCTAATCTTAATTTACGCTATACCTCCATCAGACTAGGAGATCAAGTATCCTGATACACATGATCTGTCAGAGGTATGGACATACCTTCTAAAGGAAAATTCTCAAAGAATGGCTTTAAACGCTGACCATTTGCTTTAAAGATGTTGTCATTCCTTGGATTCAACAACTCAATAGTCCCATATGGATAAACAATTTTGACAATGAAGGGACCGGTCCATCGAGACCTCAAATTTTTTTAAAATAAATGTAGTCGAGAATTATACATAAGGACCTTTTGATTTATTGTAAAAGTCTTATGAAGGATGTGCTTATCATGGAAGACCTTCGTCTTGTCCTTGTAAATTCTCGCATTCTCATATGCCTCATTCCAGAGTTCTGCAAGTTTGTTCAATTAAAGTTTGCGCAGTGAGCTTGCTTTGTCAAAATCGAAATTCATCTTCTTTATCACCCAATATGCGCTATGTTCTAACTTCACAGGCAAGTGACAAGCTTTTCCATAGACAAGTCTATAAGGTGACATTCCAATGGGGGTCTTAAAAGCTGTACGGTAAGCCCAGAGCGCATTCGTAAGTCAAAGCGACCAATCCTTACGATCGAGATTTATTATTTTCTCTAGAATGTGTTTGATTTTTCTGTTGGATATCTCAGCTTGTCCACTTGTTTGTGGGTAATAGGGAGTGCTTACTTTATGAGTAACATCATATTTCTTCATTAATGCTTCAAATGGTCGGTTACAAAAGTGGGAACCTCTATCACTAATAATGACTCGAGGTGTTCCAAATCGGAAAAGAATATTTTCTTTTAAAAATCGAATGATTGTTTTATAGTCATTGTTTTGGCATGGAATCGCCTCGACCCATTTTGAAATATAATCCACGACAAGCAAAATATATAAATTTCCAAAAGAAGATGGGAATGGACCCATGAAGTCGATGCTCCGATAATAAAAAATTTTGATTGGTAAGATGGGATTGAGTGGCATCATATTTCAACAGGATATTCCTCCCAATTTCTGATAGGGCTCACACACCTTACAAACTCATGCATATCTTTGAACATGGTGGGCCAATAAAACCCACATTGCAGAATTTTGGCTGTAGTCTTCTTAGCCAAAAAGTGGCCACCACACGCCTGAGAATGACAAAAGGAGATGATACTGTGTTGCTCATGATCTTGCACACATCTCCTTATAATCTAATCGGGACAGTACTTAAATAAGTACGGGTCATCCTATAGAAATTTTCTTACCTTTCTGAAGAACTTATCCTTATCATGCTTTTTCCAATGTGTCGGAATTGTACCTGTAGCAAGATAATTAGCAATGTCTGCATACCATGGTAATTGGGAGACTTTGAAGAGTTGTTCACCAGGGAACATGTTATTGATTGAGTCTTCTCAGGGGAATCAGTGAGGACAAGTCTAGAGAGATGGTCAACCACAATGTTTTCTACTCCCTTTTTTATCTCGTATTACTACGTCAAATTCCTAGAGTAGAAGGATCCATCTTAACAAGTGCGGCTTAGCATCCTTCTTAGAAAGAAGGTACTTAAGTGCGGCATGATCAGTAAATATGATAATCTTGGATCTGATCAAGTAGGATCTAAACTTGTCCAAAGAAAATACTACGGTTAGGAGTTCCTTTTCTGTAGTGGTGTAATTTGCTTGAACCGAGTTTAGGGTTCTACTTGCATAGTAGATAATGAATGGCTTCTTCTCTTTTCTTTGGCCTAATACTGCCCCAATAGCGTAATCACTGACATCACACATGATCTCAAAAGGAATGCTCCAATTAGGTGGTTGCATTATAGAAGCATATGTCAACATTCCTTTTGAGTTTGGCAAAGACATTTTGACATTCCTCATCCCACTCGAATGAGTTTTCCTTTTGGAGGATGTTACATAAAGGACGAGAGAGGGTACTAAAGTCCTTGATGAACCTCCAATAAAATTCGGCGTGTCCTAAGGACTGCACCTCTTGTACGCTCTTAGGTGGTGAAAGGTTAAAGATAAGGTCAATTTTAGCTTTGTCCACCTTGATTCCTTTGGCTGAGATAATGTGACCAAGGACTATTCCCTTTTGAACCATAAGTGATATTTCTCCCAATTCAACACGATGTTCTTCTCTTCACATCTTTTTAAAACAGTCTTTAAGTGCATAAGGCACTCATCAAAGTTACAACCAAATATCGAGAAGTCATCCATGAAGACTTCGAGAATTTTTCCTACCATATCAAAAAAGATGCTCAACATGCAACGCTGAAAGGTGGCAGGGACATTACATAGTCCAAATGGCGTCCTTCGATAAGCAAAAGTGCCGAATGGACATGTGAATGTTGTCTTCTCTTGGTCCTCTAGGGTGATCTCTATTTGGTTGTACCCTGAATATCCATCGAGGAAGCAAAAGTGGGAATGACCTGCTAACCTTTCTAAGATTTGATCAACAAAAGGTAAAGGGAAGTGGTCTTTCCTCGTGACTGTGTTTAGCTTCCGGTAGTCAATGTATATTCTCCAACCGGTAGTGACTTTGGTTGGCACGAGTTCATTGTTGGCATTGGGTATGATGGTTATTCCAGATTTCTTAGGCACGACTTGAGTTGGACTCACCCATTCACTATCGGATATTGGATAAATGATACCGACATCCAATAGTTTTAACACCTTAGCCTTAACCACCTCCTTTACGTTTGGATTGAGGCCTCTTTATGGTTGCCTAGATGTTTTCGCATTCTCCTCAAGGTGTATGCAATGAGTACAAATCAATGGATCTATACATTTGAAATCCGCATTTGACCACCCGATGTCATTCTTATGCTCTTTTAGAATAACAATCAACCTACTCTCTTGTTCCTGATCCAAGTGGGAAGAAATCACCACTGGATAAGTCTCATCTCGACCTAAATATACGTATTTGAGATTTGTAGGCAATGGTTTTAGGTCGAGCTTCAGAGCCTTGATACTAGATGGAAGAGGCTTGTTCTCAGTTAATGGTAAATGCTCAAATGCGTTCTTCCATCGGTTAGAATCAAGTACCGACATAGAGTCTAAAATGTTAGTGCACTTTTCTGTGGCATACTAGTGCACTGTATTTGTCCATCACGTGAGTCCATGTGTTATAATTTCGGTTGAGCCTTGACAAGCTGAAGATCGAAGATTCAAGTGGACAAGAAACATCAAGGAAGAAGAACAGGTAAATGAGATGCCTTGGTGACCCTAGCCCTTTGAACCAAAACACTCATAACCTCTTTGATGACTTGGACCAATTAGGAATACCTTTAGTCATCATCATTAGTCTTAGAACACCTTAAAAAACATAATAAATTAGACTAATTAGAGAGGTGGAGGTTGTTATAAAAAAAACTACCCAAAACTGCAATTTCCAATTGGAATTGATTTTTCGATCAATCAAAACACTATCTGATCGATCAGAGATTTTGTCGAGCAACCTGATGATTCACTAGACTAATATTCCGATCGATCAAAACTATTTTTCGACCATTTTCGGCCCATTATTTGACCATTGTGATAAATTCTTTAAATACGGGAGATGTGATTTTTGGGCAAATAGAGGGGATTTTGAGGATCTAGAAGCCACCACCATTGCATATCATTAGGAGCACTAATCTTAACAAATACAAGGTATTCTTTGTGTGATTCATCACAAGCTTAGGGCATTCAATGCCAAAATGAGAATGGACTTGTTCCCTTTTGATTCGTAGGAGTTTAGACACCTTGATTATAGTTAAATCTTTTGTCTAAACACCACCTAGGCATCCAATTAGGTGTATCTCTCTAGGAAACCCATTTCCTACCATTTGTAGAGGTTACACCATTCCCTAGCACCTTGGGCATCTCCAATGGAGCATCACATGCAAGGGAGCTAATCTTGGAGCTGAAGCCTTGACAAAGTAGCGACGTCAAAGATCGGAGGAGCACAAGGGGAGTTGATTCAAGCACGAGAGAGAAAGAAGAAGCAACCCAAAGCGGCGCTACAGCGGGGCTCAAATCCGACAAGTGAGTTACCATTTTTAGAGTCCATCCACTCTTTTTCCTATGAGAATTGAGTGTAGAGTTTGTTTGTTAAACTCGTATTCTAGGGTCATTTGCCAATCTTTGGCTTATTAGTTGAGCCCAAAGTGTAGGGACGTTTGCCGTTCCTTGGCACATTTGGCGAGCCTAAATAAGTCTTCAAGGAGAGCCACCAACACGGGTGTGAACGTGTAGGTTGGGAGGAACCTGTAAACTCTCTAGTTAGATGGATCCGAGTTAAAACACCTTGGTTGGGAGGAACTAGATTTAAACTCCCTAGTGAATGCCAATGTGCTCGAAGAGGTTGAGTACTTGAACCGGGAGTGGAGTAGACAAGTAGTTGAACCACTATACATCGTTGTGCTTGTGATTGTATTTGAGCATATTTCTCATTATATATTGTGTTTAAATGTTTAATTATGAATGCTTAATTAGGAATGTATGCTAGGTGCTTGATAGGCACATCCACACACCCATGATGTTCTTTCACTCCTTGAGTAGACTTGAGCTGCATTGATCCATCCTCTATAGTCAACTTAGGTTGTATAGATTAAGTACTTGATTAGTTTAATCACAAGTTAATTTATCCATGCTTAGACTAGGATGTTAATTATTTTTATCATATGCTAGTCTATTGATTGGACCCACTTAGGTTTGGAAGCCGGAATGTTCTTGCTTGCTTAGTTTAATTTGTTAAAACTATTAAGTAGGCGATAATAATTTTAAAAGGTCCTAATCACCCCTCCTCTAGGACTTAACCATAATTCTAGTTGCTCCGCCAAGCTTCTGCACGCGTATGCTTAGGGTGTCGTGTTAGACTACCCGACGCAATTTCAATTGGTATCAGAGCGGGTTGCTCTTCAAGGACTTAACCGTCTAGAGTGAGATCCGATACCGGAATACTTGCATCATGACTACCCGAGATGGGAATACTGTTAACCATCCACCATACTTTAACGGGTCCAACTACGCCTATTAGAAGGTTAGAATGAGGTTTTTTCTCCAATCTATAGACCGATCCGTATGAGCAGTAACATTAAATGGATATTCCTTGCCCATGGAACAAGTGGAGGTTGATGGTACGATTATTGTCATTCCCAAAGATGATGAGAAATGGAATGACAATGAGAGAGCTCAATATGTGGCAAATGTTAAAGCTCTCAATGCGATTTGCTGTGCGGTTTCCCCAGAAGAATTTTAACGCATTCTCACATGCGAAACTGTAAAAGAAGTGTGGGATATATTTGAGGTAACCTATGAGGGAACTAGCACTGTTAGACGCTCGAAGCTTCAGCTCTTGACTACCAAACTTGAAAATATTAGGATAGAAGAGACTGAAACCTTCATAGAGTTTTATACAAAACTTTCTAATATTTGCAACTCCATGTTTGCCTTGGGAGAAAGGGTTCCGGAAGGAAGGATATGTAGAAAAATACTTAGGTCCCTCCTGAAAAGATTCGATACCAAAGCCTTAGAGGAGTGTAAAGACATAGATAACATGAAAGTAGAAGAACTTGTAGGTTCCCTACAAACTCATGAACTACACTTTAGGGCGCCCTCTAAGAAGAAATATGTCGCCTTGAGATCTTCACATAGACACTCATATAAGCAAAAGAAAATTCAGAGTGAGTTGTCAAAAGATAGTAATGATGAGGATGATGAAGAAGAAAAGATAAATAAAAAATTCAAAAGATTCCTCAAATTTGATAAAGGGAGTAGCTGTGACAAGAAGGACAAGAATGGTGATAAATATAAAGGGAAATCATCCAACTCTTCATCCGTCCGATGTTACGATTGCGGTCAACATGGCCATATTGCCCCGAATTGTCTTGAAGCGCCTAAACCAAAAGGTAAAAAGGCCATGGTAGCCATGTGGGATGATACGGATGAGTCAAATTCCGAATCTAGTGACTCCACTAGTGATGGGAGCCAAAATATAGTAAGAGCTCTCATGGCTTCCACCACTACCTCTCTTCCCCCTAATCTAAGAGAGGATCCTGACCGCTTTCCCTTCTAGGAGAAGAATGAGTTCCTAACCCCTCACCTCATGCTATATTCCATGAGGGTGTTGTGAAAATTAATTACCCATAGTCTTTCTAAACTAAACATAGTTAGTAAGGGTAGCTAGAAATGTTTCAATAGGAAAATCTGAAGATTTTAACCTCATGTCTATGTGTATGGGCAAATCAGAGGGTTCAACCCTCATTAGCCCAAATTTTGATAATTTAGCCTTATTTTTATTTAATATATTTGCTACTAGATTATCACCCTGCTTATATTAGCTAATCATGCTGAATTTCATGCTTAATTGTATGCTAATCTTTGCTTAGGCTTGGTCATTTGGGGAGATTGGTTTATTGGGCTATAAGTCTTTGAGCTTTAATGCTTAATGTATATCATAAATGACCAATTATACATGATTAACTATGCTTAGAATAACACATTTTCTTGTTAATCATGTTCCCATGCATGCTCCATGTTTTATAATGTTCATGCACCCTCTACTCTCACTAGTTAGTATGTTTTTATAGTTATAACTGCGATATACTAACCTCTCTTACCTTAACCTTAATTGATGTATCATTAAGGGAGAGAGATTGGTTTGTCAATTGCTGAAAAAAGGAGGAGAAAGATCAAGTCCAACTAAAACAAAATTTCTGTTTTGTGCTTTAGGGATTAACAAGTTATGGGGGAACATTTAAGAGGAGCTTGCTAGTTTACATGTCTTAGTGAATTTTGAGTTGTAATGTTTATTTTCCTTTGACATGTAATTTATTTTGTGTTTTTGGTAATGTCATTGGTATGGACCATGACATAGGTCTTAGGTTAGGTTTTTGTCACATAATTGACAAAGGGGGAGAATGTTAGTGCACTTTTCTATCGCATACTACTGCACCGTATTTGTCAATCAGGTAAGTCCATGTGTTGTAATGTTGGTTGAGCCTTGGCAAGCTGAAGACCGAAGATTTAAGTGGATAAGAAACATCAAGGAAGAAGAACAGGTAAATGAGATGCCTTGGTGACCCTAGCCCTTTGAACTAAAACACCCATAACCTCTTTGATGACTTGGACCAACTAAGAATACCTTTAGTCATCATCATTAGTCTTAGAACACCTTGAAAAATATGATAAATTAAACTAATTAGAGAGGTGGAGGTTGTTGTAAACAAAACTGCCCAAAATAGCAATTTTCAATCGGAATTGATTTTCTGATAAATCGAAACACTATCTGATCGATTGGAGATTTTGTCCAACGACCTGATGATTCACTGGACTAATATTCTGATCGATTGGAACTATTTTTCGATCGATCGAAACTGCCATTTTCTGCCCGTTATTTGACTGTTGGGAGAAATTCTTTAAATACGGGAGATGCAATTTTTGGGCAAATAGAGGGGATTTTGAGGATCTAGAAGCCACCACCATTGCATATCATTAGGAGCTCTAATCCTAACCCATACAAGGCAATTTCCTTGTGATTCATCACAAGCTTAGGGCATTTAATACCAAAATGAGAATGAACTTGTTCTATCTTAATTCCTAAGAGTTTAAACACCTTGATCATAGTTAAATCCATTGAATAAACACCACCTAGGCGTCTAATTAGGTGTATCCCTCTAGGAAACCAATTTCCTACCATTTGTAGAGGTTACACCATTCCTTAACACCTTGGGCATCTCCAATGAAGCATCATATGCAAGGGAGCTGATCTTGGAGTTGAAGCCCTGGCAAAGCAGCGACGACAAAGATCGGGGGAGCATAAGGGGAGCTGATTCAAGCACGAAAGAGAAAGAAGAGGCAACCCAATGCGGCGCTATAACGGGGCTCAAATCCGACAAGTGAGTTGTCATTTTTAGAGTCCATCCACTCTTTTCCCTATAAGAATTGGGTGTAAAGTTTGTTTATCAAACTCATATTCTAGGGTCGTTTACCAATCTTTGGCCTATTAGTTGAGCCCAAAGTGTATGGACGTTTGTTGTTCCTTGGCACGTTTGTTGGGCCTAAAATTCAGGGATGTTTGTCGTTCCTTGGCACGTTTAGCGGGCCTAAACAACTCTTTAAGGGGAGCCACAACATGGGTGTGAACGTATAGGTTGGGAGGAACCTGTAAACTCCCCGCTTGGGTGTATCCGAGTTAAAACACCTTGGTTGGGAGGAACCAGATTTAAACTCCCTAGTGAATGCCGGTGTGTTGAAAAGGTTTGAGTACTTGAACCGGGAGTGGAGTAGACAAGTAGTCGAACCACTATACATCGTTGTGTTTGTGATTGTATTTAAGCACATTTCTCATTATATATTATGTTTAAGTATTTAATTATGCTTAATTAGGAATGTATGCTAGGCACTTGATAGGCACATCCACAGACACATGATATTCTTTCACTCCTTAAGTAGACTTGTGTTTCATTAATCTATCCTCTATAGTTTACTTAAGTTGCATATATTAGGTACTTGATTAGTTTAATCATAAGTTAATCTATGCATGCTTAGACTAGGATGTTAATTATTTTTATCATATGTTAGTCTATTAATTAGACCCACTTAGGCTTGGAAGCCGAAGTGTTCTTGCTTATTTAGTTTAATTTGTTAAAACTATTAAGAAGGCGAATTTTTTTTCAAAAGGTCCTAATCACCCCCCCTCTAGGACTTAGCCATAATTCTAGTTGCTCCACCAAACTTCCGCATGCGTATGTGTAGGGTGTCGTGTTAAACTACCCGACGTAATTTCATAAAATGGTATCCATCTCTCGTATCATGTCATCATCAATCTCATGAGAGTGAGCCAAACATGCCTCTAAGTGATTGGAGAAAAATGTTAAGAGGGATGTATCTTCCACAAATGAGTTAATTAAATTTATTTCGTGGACCTCATCATCTCCATCCCGTAGTTGCTTGCATAAATTGAAAATATTCAGCTCAACTGTCATATTTTCGAAGGACATTTGTACAAGCCCGTTTCTACAATTGATGGTTGCATTTAAAGTGGCTAAGAAAGGGCGGCTAAGTATGACAGAAATTTGAGCACCGGTACCAATCACATGATGTGTATCCAAGACAATAAAATCCACTAGATAGTAGAATTTATCGACTTGTACAAGTACATCTTCAATCATTCCTCTTGCTATATGAACGGATCGATCAACAAGTTGGAGTGTGGTTTTGGTGGGTTTTAATTCACCGAAACCAAGTTGTTCATAAACCGAGTATGGGATGAGGTTAACACTTGCCTCCAAATCGAGTAGGGCTTGTTCGATCCACTAGTCACCTATGATGCATGAGATGGTAGGACTACACAAATCCTTGTATTTTTGGGGCACCTCTTGTTTCATGATGGCACTCAAATTCTCGGTTAAAAGTACTTTATTGTAACATTATGTTTCCTTTTGATCGTACAAAGTTCCTTGAAAAATTTGGCATATGATGGTATTTGTTTTATAACATCCAACAACGGGATATTGAGCTTCACTTGCTTAAAAATCTATAAAATTTTTAGATTTTTGTCTAGAAGTTTGGGTGAAATCAACCTTTGGGAAAAGGAGCAACCGACTTATATTGCTTTTTCGGTTCTTTCTCATGTGGAGTGTTGCTAGAACTATCATCCTTGTTGGCAATTTTCGGATCAGTAGGCTTTGGGGCCTTCATTGGATTAGATTTGACAATTATTTTACCGCTTTCAAGGTGGTAATAGCTTTAACATGTTCCATATGTTGGGAGGATGAGCTGGGATCTTGTATCTCGAATTGGGTTCTTGGGTTAGGGAGAGGTTGGGCAGGGAGGGTTCTTTTCTCCCTAACACTAAGATGAGATTCAACTTTAGCCATTGAAGTTTTCAAATCATTGATGGCTTGAGATGTGTTTGGGTTGAATCTTAGTTGTTCTTGCATGAACCCATCTATTTTCAGAGAATTAGTCTTGTTATATTCAGCTTAAACCGACATGAACGCACCCAACATCTCCTCAAGTGTAGCTTTTGGTGTGATTACTAAGGATGGACCTAGTAAAGTTTGAGCTTGAGGGGTGTTATTTGCATTCGCAGTTGGTCCATTCCTCAAACTGAAGTTAGGATGGTTCTTTTAACTTAAATTATACATGTTTGAGTTTGGAGCACTAAATGGTCGTTGATAATTGTTTATGGCATTGGATTGTTCTTGCAAAACTTCTTGAAATGCAGGAATTATAGGACAATCTTGTATTTCATGTAGATAATTAGCATAAATTCCACAAGCATTATCAACAACTTCTATGGGTTTAATCGTTTCTCCTTTCTTCAATTCTATAGCCTTAACTTTTCTTGTGAGGCTAGCTACATGTGCACTCATGTTGTCTTCTTCTGAAAGGACATAAATTCTTCCCTTTTCTCTTTGTTGAATTTGCTTGGTTTAGATGTATCTCAAGATTATGCATTCTCACCGAAGACATCAAAGTAATCTCATGCTTCCTTGACTTCTTTATTCATGAATTCTCCATTACACATCATCTCTACGAATTGGCACATGGGCGAAGTTAGTCCTTCATAGAAAAAGCTTATTACTCGCCAACTTTCATAGCCATGATGTGGGCATGTATTCAATAAGTCCTTAAACCTCTCCCAACATTGGAAGAAGGTCTCGTCCTCTTTTTGGGCGAAATTCATGATTAGGTGCCTTAACATGTTGGTTTTATGAGTTGGGAACAACTTTTTAATGAATTCCCTAGTCATTTCAGTCCATGCACAATTGATCTTAGCCTTAATGCATGAAGCCAAGCATTCACTTTCTTTAGGGAAAAGGGAAACAATTTAAGTCACACAACGTAATTTGATACGTTTGCAAAGTGCAACGTGGTTATCACTTCACCAAATTCTTTAAGATGTTGATAGGCACTTTCACTGTCTAATCCTTGAAATTTGGGAAGGAGTTGGATTACTCCTGATTTGAGATCAATATTCCCTGCATTATATGGAAAAATTATGCATGAGGAAGTGCTTCTCTTGCAGGTTGCAAGTAATCACGTAGAGTCCTTGGTTGAGGAGCATTCTCAACTTCGTTCTCTCCCGTTTCCAATTGATTTTGGCCCAGATCTTGATTGGCCCTTGGATCGGGTTGATTTTCAGCCATACTTTCAGACAAAATTAAAAAATTTAAACGTTTTTTAGCGCGCGGTTCCTTATCAATTCCCTCAACAATCCCCCCTTCACTTATTAAGCAATTGTTTGAATCCCGGACCCAATGGAGCATGCAAATTCAAAATAAAAAGAAGAAAACAGAAAAGGAATTCTTCCTTCTTTTCTTAACTCCTCTCTAGGACTGAAGCACAAGGTGTCTTACAATGGCAGAGCCAGAAGCAAATTTAGAGACCGATTTCTCCTGGTCAATAGGGGTTCAGAAAACCCCCCACTCTTTGAATCTTTGAGAAAAGTTCAGAAAAAAAGGAAGAAGAAAGAGGAGTAGATTGAGAAGAGAAATCTCTGAGCTCAAGGTAATCTAAGACAACAATGCCGACTAATAGGAATCAAGGTGGCTCGAGGCTAACCTATCAGAGATCTAAGGTGGTTAAACTGACCAATAGGAGTCTCCACCCACTCTACAAGAGATGAATAGGATATGAAAGAATAGAGAAGAAGAAGAATAAGATTAGAAAGACAAAAACTAATTTGAACCTACTTACTTCTACTTCATCTTCTAAAAATAATTCCTGCAAAAAATAAAATAAAACAAACTAAGTTAGAAAGAATCTTAAAAATCTCAAAAGAAAAGTATTTTCAGAAATCCTATAAAAACCGTCAAGTCCTTGGCAACGGCGCAAAAAACTTGTTCTCTCCCCAAGTGTAGGGTTGCGATGTAGTAATAATACGGTAGAGACCGAGATTGTCCTTAGGGACTAACTCAGGAATTCACGAAATTTCTTTAAATAATCTCTAATTGAAATCAAACTAAAATAAACTGGAATTTGAATGTAGATGAGTAATTTGTAAACTTGAGATGAGTTTAACAATCTAAAGAAGCACTAGGGTGCCAAGAATCCACTTGTAGCTATCCTTGATGCGCAATTCACTTTGGTTTCTCAACTACACAACTAGAATCAAAATTAAATCCTATCTAGCCGGATTATAGCGCGGTTATATTATCAAAACAATCCAACACATGTGTTGTTCATCAACATGATTCCCTTAATTCAAGTTAGGACTTGGGCACACTCAATTACATAGGCCAATCATAGTTCCAATAGATTAAGATCACAACTATGATAATCATCAAACCCTATCACTAGATTTGACTAAGATCATAGTTTGAACTTGATTCAAATCACATAGACAAGCAACTCATATTCATATTTTACAAAAAAGATAGAACTTTGGTTTGAAGTTCCCACATGAAGAACTAAGTTCTAGAGCATATTGAATCTAATTCCTCAGAGCATACAGGTCCAGATCTTTGAAAAACAACTAAGAACTAAGATAATTCTTCCAAACATCCATGAGTCATCATAAGATTAAGAAAAACTACTTAGAACTTCATTCAAACTCAACAAACCGTTGTTCAACATTAAATCCAATCCATGAAACCATAACAACGAATTAAAACATCATAGAACAACTACAAGCTTTCCCTCTTAGCCCTAGCTAAGAGGTTTAGCCAACCATGCTAAGAGAAAAAAAATATGAATTCTACTTTAAACATGAAGAACTAGAATGGAACTAAGTAAAGAGAGTTGTAGAACTCTGAATCCTTCTTTCTCCACCTCCCAATGCTTTGCATGGGCAGCCAGGGTGGTGGACTGGTCTGGCGACCAGTCTGGCACCTGGCTGATCGGTCAGGACTGGTCGGACCCCATAAAATTTAAATTTTCTTCTTTAGATTCTTTCATTTCTCCTTAATTCTTTGCTCCAATCTTCATTCCTCTTTCCTTTGATCTTTAATGATCCTTTGAAGTGTTCTTTAATTTTCAAAATGGTGAAATCTCTCTCTCATCTTACAATCTCAAAACTATGCATTAGATAAGAGTTTAAACATGGAAATCATGCAAGTTAGCGATGAAATGGGGTTAGAATATGCACATTTAAGAGCTTAAGACAAACTCTCACACTCAATCCTCACTGAGGAAGGAGTGCAATCGGACTGTCAATAAGACAACTTACTTGTCAGATGAGCCCCTAGTTCGCGCCGCTTTGGGTAGCTTGATCTCAGCTCTCCCGTGCTTCGATCAACTCTCGTTTGCTCCCCTGATCGTGTTGCCGCTGTGTTGCCAATACCTTAGCTCCACTTGATCAATCACCTTGCATGTGATGCCTTTGAGATGTCGAAGGTGATACGAGAGTAGGTTTGAGAACTCTACAACTAATGCTAATGGGTTGCCTAGAGTTGCTCATCTACAATGATCTTATCTTAGAGCTCTAGATAAGGATATAACTATCAAGAAGGATCCAAACTCTAGAAATCAAGAGGGGTTGAAGGTCATCTTCTACATGAGCTTGGAATGCTCCATTCTTGTGAGAAATCATAAGGAAGATGCCTTGCAATGGTTAGAGATTGAGCCTCTAATGATCTCTAATAATGATGGCTTCAATCCACTTAAAATCCCTCTCCATGCCCCCAAAAAATGGATAGAATAGCTGTTGTCTCAAATAAATCGGTCGCCGACCGGTCGGACTGACCAGTTGAATAAAGTACAGAGACACATTTTTCTTAGCTAAAGTCGCTGTCCCTTTTTGACCAGTTGTTGACCGGTCAAACGACCAGTCTAAGCATGAATTTCCTGCTCTTAGTCTTTCTTGTTTTGCAGCAGTTCATACAACCTCTTGGCCATTTGTTTAAAGTCCTTCGGAGAGCTGCGAGGAGGTACGTTTCCGTTTGGATTTGATTAATCAGACTTTCCTCCCCGGGCCAGAGCCTTCTTGTAGCAAACCCTGAATGTACACCTGCTTTTCAGTCCTCTTGCTAGCGCACACAGTGTACAGCTGCAGGAAGTATGATTCACTCTCTTGGTATAGCCTAAGAGCACCCTCGACCCAACGAGGGGGAAATCCAATACAACGAATCGTCTTTTCCTGTAACTAGGTTTGGTGACCTTTTGGGACACCTAAGGCCAATTAAGATGACTAAGAGTATCCTAATGGTCATGGTCATCTAGAGGTTATGGTTTTTGGGAGGTTCAAGCTTAAGGCACACCGAGGCATTTCTTTTACCTATTTCTTCTTCTTTGATGTAGCTGGTCTACCTTAAGTCTTCGATCTTCGTCTTCATTAAGCTCAATCGACACTAGACTCACCAGCCTAAGTGATTGACAAATCAGGTGCACTAGCATGCCATAGAAAAGTGCACTAACAATCTCCCCCTTTGTCAATTACTTACAAAAACCTAACCTACCAAAACAAATTACTTGTACAAAAGATTATATTGATAATCAAATAAATACAGGACTCTTAACATGCCTAACTAAGCAGCTCCTCTTCAGTTTGCTCCCCCATAACCTGTCAATCCCTGCAACACAAAACATAGGTAACTAGTTTTGGTAGGACTTGATCTTTCTCCCCCTTTTTGTCAGCAATTGACAAACTATTCTCTCCCCCTTAATGATACATCAAATAAGGTTAAGGTAAGAGTAGATAGTATGTCACAATTTATAACTATAAGCACATGCTAACAAGGACATTATAGGGTGCATGAACATTAAAACATGGAGCATGCTAAGGAACATGATTAACAAGAAAATGTAACTATTTAAGCATAGTTAATCATGCATAATTGGTCAAAGATATACATTTTGCAATAACAACACAAAGGCTTATAGCCCAATAAACTAACCTCCCCAATTGGTATATCATGACCAATTCTAAGCAAAGATTACAAAACAATAAGCATAAAATTTAACATGATTAGCTAATTTGAGCAGTGAGATAGTTTAGTAGCAAATATATAAAATAAAAGTAAGAGCCAACAACCAAATTTTGATCTAATGAGGCTTAAATCCTCTGATTTGCCCATCAACAAAGAAATAAGGTTGAAATCCTGAAATATTCCTATAAATACAATTTCTAGCTACCCTTACTAACTATGTTTAGTTCGATTAGCCTAAAGGTAACTAATTTCCACAATACCCTCATGAAATATAACAAAAGTTGAGGGGTTGGGAACTGCTTCACCCAGAAGGGAGAATCATCGTGATCCTCTCCTAAATTAGGGGGAAGAGAGGTAGTGGTGGTAGCTATGAGAATTCTCACTGGTTTTTTGCTCCCATCACTATTGGAGTAATTGAAATCGTATTTGGATTCCTCTGTATCATCCCATGTTACTGTTATAGCCTTTTTGCTATGCCTTTTGGGCTTTTCTTAGCATTCATTGGCAACATGACTATATCCATCACAATTGTAATAATGGACGGTTTTAGATTTACTATTAAATTTTTTTTCTTTCTTGTCCTTCTTGTCTTCCCTCTTTCAAATTTGAGGAATCTCTTGAACCTTTTAAGCTCATCATCCTCATCATCACCGTCTTCTGAAGATTCACTCTTGCACAAGGCACTCATCAAAGCTACAACCAAATACTAAGAAATCATCCATGAAGACTTCGAGAATTGTCCCCGCCATATCAGAAAAGATACTCATCATACAACGCTGAAAAGTGGCAGGGGCATTGCATAGTCCAAACGTCATCCGTCGATAGGCGAAAGTGCCGAATGGACATGTGAATGTAGTCTTTTCTTGGTCTTCAAGGGTGATCTCTATTTGGTTATACCCTGAATAGCCATCAAGGAAGCAAAAATGGGAATGACCCGCCAACCTTTCTAAAATTTGATCAACAAATGGTAGGGGGAAGTGGTCTTTCCTTGTAACTGTGTTTAGCTTCCTGTAGTCAATGCACATTCTCCAACCGATAGTGACTCTAGTTGGTACGAGTTCATTATTGGCATTGGCTACAATGGTTATTTCGGATTTCTTAGGCACCACTTGAGTTGGGCTCACCCATAAACTATCGGATATTGGGTAAATAATACCCACATCCAATAGTTTCACTACTTCGGCCTTAACTACATCCTTCATGTTTGGATTGAGTCGTCTTTGTAGTTGCCTAGATGTCTTCGCATTCTCCTCAAGGTGCATGCAATTAGTACAAATCAGTGGGTCTATGCCTTTGAGATCCGCAATCGACCATCCAATGGCACTCTTATGCTTATTAGAGTGGCTATTTGCCTACTCTCTTGTTCCTCATCCAAGTGGGAAGAAATCACCACCGGATATGTCTCATCTCGACCTAAATAGACATATTTCAACTCACTTGGTAATGGTTTTAGGTCGAGTGTTAGTGCCTTGATATTGGATGGGAGGGGCTTGTTCTCGTTTACGCGTAAAGGCTCAAATAGGGCCCCCCATCTTTTGTTATCAAGTACCGGCATCACATCTAAAATGGCATCCATCTCTCGTATTGTGTTATCATTTATCTCATGAGAGTGGGCCACACATGCCTCCAAAGGGTCGGAATATAATGTCAGGGGGAATGTATCCTCCACGAATGATTCAATCATATTTATCTCGTGGATCT
This sequence comes from Liriodendron chinense, assembly GCA_003013855.2. Lineage (NCBI taxonomy): Eukaryota > Viridiplantae > Streptophyta > Magnoliopsida > Magnoliales > Magnoliaceae > Liriodendron > Liriodendron chinense. The sequence goes on along the minus strand of PVNU02001137.1, from coordinate 16,729 downwards.
CATCATCAACTTCCCGTGGTTGTTTGCATAAATGTTCACTCGCTTCAAGTGTAAGGCTGCGATGTAGTAATAAAACTCGGTAAGACCGAGGTCGATTCACAGGGAATTGGAAAACAGGTTCCAAACGATTACAGCAACTCAATTTTGCAAGAAATATGAGATTCAATTGAAGCAATTATACTAAAACAGTAACTCTAATGAAAACAATAGTTTAAAGGCACGAAGGCATTCAAGGATCCACTTGTAGCAATCCCATGTCAATCCAATCAATCCAAGCAAGATACACAACTAGATTTGAAGTCCTATCTCTCATCTAGTTGGAAAATAAAGCATTAAACACATTCAATCCCATTCAAGTTGAACTTCCAAGTTCTAGTCCCATTCAATCAATGTAGAATTCAAAATCATAGCCTTCGGAGTAACAGCCATGCCTATGGACTATGGCCTGCTCAAGGATTACTATAATTCGAATCTAAACAAGCACCATATGATAATCTCAGAGAATTGCAAGGAATTCATGTCCGGAGCACATGAACTCTCATAAAACATCTCAAATTATCAACTTGAAGAACTAACATAGATAAAAATCCAAACTTGAATTGAAAGTACTTAAATTAACTGAATCAAATCATAAAATTAGCTACAAGCTTCACCTCTCAGCCTTAGCTGAGAGATTCTAGCCGAGCATTGTCATACTACAATTAGAATTCAAATAAGAAAACATAAAAACTAGAAAAACCGGAGTTTGGAGAGTTGCAGACACTCCACGACGACTTCCGTCCTCTCCCACGACGTCTTCTGTCCTCTCCCACGACGTCCCTTGGCTTCTATGATATCCTAGGAAGAGCCCCTAGGGGTCCTTTTATAGTGTGGAAGCTCTGTTGTGTAAGAATCTTCCAGAACTTGCGTAAGGTTACGCACTGTGCAGAGAAAATCGGAGCCAGACTTGGAAATTTCTAATCTGGGCGCATTGTCGATTGATCGCTCAAACCAGGCGATCAATCGCTAGTTCAAATAACTGTATAAACTGCATCTTTCGGATCTGGCGATTAATCGACTGGCTGAGAGATCAATCGGTCACTTCTGGCGATCAATCGATCAGCGTCCAGCAATCAATCGGAGGGTACAAAAAGTGTCCAGAGAGTTTTTTTCCAAATTTCTTAAAAATCTGCATTCTGGCGATTGATCTATGGGATGGGCGATCAATCGCTCAGGCTGGGCGATCAATCGCAATTCTTCACTTCTCTCCAGCAACAATTCTGTCAAATTTCTGCTGTGAGCGATCAATCGCTCAAGTCTGTCGATCAATCGCTCAAGCTGAGTAATCAATCGACGGATCAATCTCTGGATCAATCTTCAGAAACTGCAACTTTCTGCATTTTGTTTTTATGGCCCTGCAGCTCTGCACTTCAGTTTTTCTGGCCCTGCCAGGTCTTTTAACATGATTTCTTCTGTGTTTTTTCTTCTTTTCTTTCTTCTTCTCTCTTTGGTCCTCCTTCAACCTTCATCCAATTGTTCTAAATGGATCTTTTTAGTCTCCAATTGGGTGAATTCCACTCTCATTCCTGAAATCACAAATCATGCATTAGATGGGCCTTTTAAACATGAAAACCATGCATATAATGCGATGTAGTGGGCAATGCAATGTATAAATTGGAGGTTCAACACACCCCCCAACCAGCTTTTTGCTAGTCCCGAGCAAAACATGCATGAAACAATTTCAAACCTCCAAACCAATTCTCCTCCAGAAACCATGTTTCTATCCATTCCAAGACATACAAGTATAAAATTTGGAGAAATTGGGTGATAGAAGTTGAAACCTTAACTCTCAAAGCATAATAAGTGTCTACATGAAATTCCCGCTGATCGATTGATAAATAGAAGAACTCGAACAACTTCAACCTAGTGTGCATAGTGAAAGTTCATCTCATGAGTTTCTGAGATTATCTTCTTCATGGATCAACTAAACTATAGATCTCAAGGTGTACAGAGCAACAACAAGCCTATGACAAGAATTTGTCTTACCGTCCTTCCGACAACTTTCACACTATGTCCCATTTTCGGCTTTGGTTACGGGTAGACCATCCCCCGGTTGGTAATAGGTAGCCCTTTTCAGAATTTTCCACCATTTTCCCTTCATTCCCAATTTCATCCTTTCTTTTCCTTTTTCTTTTAAATTAGATAGGATTTTTAAAAATCCATATCTTTCATTATTTTCCCATGGACAAGGATGGACAAAGTACCCCGGCTTGGTTTCTCAACACCTTTAAATCAAAGTCTAACTAATCCACAATTCGCATAATCCTTTCAACCCATGAGAATCGTGTAATGTGAACTAGGTGTAAAAAGTGTTTAAATTTTCTATCAATCACAACAATAGGGGAATTAACATGTAAAACCATTATATTAAGAGAAGTTCAAAGACTTACAACATCACACACTTCGTATCTCCTCTTCTTATACTCGTATCATCTTGAATGCATAGAAATAAAGTTTTCTAAAAGAGTTTTGAAATTTTAGAAAATTTGAAAAAATTTACACGTATGATGCTCGAAATGTTGCAACATGCTAGATGAAGAATCTCATCTCACCCCCCAACCAAATCTTGCATTGTCCTCAATGTGAAAAGATATGTAATGAGCATGAACATGAGAGCAATGGTAAAATATAAGAGAGTGAGAACAATAGTACCTGAGAGAGTCGATCATGGAAGTCTGCAACTCCAACAACTAAATCCTACTAAAACAGTAAAACTAAACAAAACTAAACCTAATCTACGGAAAGCAATAAAGATACCTTACCCGTCCTTTTAAAAAGAGGATCTCCATCAGATTAGGAGATCGATTATCAGTAAGACATCCAAAAGGACAAAGTTGAGCAAGATCATCAAGTGGTGTAACAAATTATTCAGAAGAACTATCCACCATCCTGCTTTGGAAAGTACATTGGTGACATCGATCATTTTAACCCATTGAAAATCCAGCTGAAAAATTTCAGCGGGTTCCTCAAGAAAATTGTCACATGTACTAGGAAAGGAGAATTGCATTGGTTGGAAATCATTAAGTATGGATCTCCTTTCCCTCTTGTCTGGGCAAAAATTATTCAAGTATGGGTCATCTCAGAAGTGTTCTTCGGTTTGAACAAACCAAAGAGATGTGGAGACTTCAATCACTTTATCCTCAAACATTGGGATGGTCTTCACATAATCATTTATCGCTTGTGCTTCCACAGTTGATTCTTCAATTTGGCACTCTGTGGAAGGAAGCTTTTTATGTGCATGAGGTCTCTCTCTTAAAGCATTTACTATGTCCTGAATCATGGGATCATCCCAATCTTCAAAATACGCTAAACACTCCTTGAGTGTGTAGGAGACCTCGGGAGAGGAAGTTTTCAGATTTTGACCCTTCACGTCTTCCTCCTTCTTAGACTTTTGTGTAGGTTGGAGTGGGTCCTCAACCTCTACACTTTCAGAAATTAGCCTCTCTGTAGGCAAGTCAAGCACCAATTCTTCCAACTCCTGCGTAACAAATTTGTGTAAATTAGAAATTGGCGACTTGTCAAATAAATTTTCAGAAATTGACACTTCCAAGGTCTTATTAAAATTAGAATTGGATTCATCCTTAGAATGTGTCAAACATGTCCCCAAGCTTTCAGGTAGATCATGTTGGAAAACCCCCCCATCTTCCATAAATTCTATTATGTTTACCTCATGGGGGCCATCATTATCGTCCCAATCCTCAAAGGGATCAAAGCTAACAACATCTAGAGGATCAAAATTCTGCCTTAAAGCGAACTCCTCTTCCACGATTGAATCAATCATATCAACCTCGTGGACATCATCATCATCCCTATGCCTTTTGCCCAAGTGGAACACATTCACCTCCAACGTCATGTTCCCAAAGGACATTTGCATCACTCCATTCCGGCAATTTATGATTGCGTTTGATGTAGCAAGGAATGGGCGGCCTAAAATCACCGGTATTTGGGTGCTAGCATCCATGACCGGTTGTGTGTCCAAGACGATAAAATCTACCGGATAGTAGAATTTATCAACTTAGACTAGCACATCCTCAACTATCCCTCTAGGTACACGGATGGATCTATCAGCGAGTTGCAATGTGGTTTTGGTGGGTTTTAGTTCACCAAGACTCAATTGCTCATATACCGAGTATGGGATCAAATTCATGCTTGCCCCTAAGTCTAGTAATGCACACTCAATCCGGTAGTCTCCAATGATACATGAAATTGTGGGACTACCGGGATCTTTGAATTTTAGGGAGGGGGGGGGGGGGGGGGGGGGGGGGGGGGGGGGGGGGTTTGAGTGAGAATGGCACTCACTTGCTCATTTAAGAAGGCCTTTTGCTGCACATTATATTTGCATTTAGTTGTGCATAGGTCCTTTAGAAACTTGGCATAAAAGGGGACTTGTTTGATGGCATTAAGCAAGGGAATGTTGATCTTGACTTGCCTAAAAATTTCTAGAATATCATGAGAGTTTGGGAGAGATTTTGGGGCAACCAATCTCGAAGGGAATGGTGCTACGGGCTTGTAAATGCGTTCCGTTTCTTGTGGGGCTAAGTTAGATCCACCTTCATCCTCAGAATTTACCGAATCATTAGGCTTGTCGGCCTTCACCGGAATAGATTTGTCAATTTGTTTACAACTTCTAAGAGTGGTGATGGATTTAGCTTGCTCCATATTTTGGTTGGAAGGATTAGGAATGCTCACTTCATGTACTTGCTTTGGATTAGGCTGAGGTTGGGCCGGAAAGGTCCCTTCCCTAACATTCAAGCGTCCCTTAATCTCATCAACCGAGACTTTAAGCTCTTGGAATATTTGCTGATTCGTTTGGCTAATTTGTGTTTGCTCTTGTATAAATGCTTTCAATGTATCCTCCATTAAGAATTGAGGTGGGGCCATATTTTGCATGGGTGGCCCTCCTTGAGGGTTGTTAGGATTACCCGTGGGAGCATTCTTCCAACCAAAATTTGGGTGGTTCTTCCAATTGTTATTGTACGTATTACCCACCGGTCCATTGAAAGGCCGTTGATACCCATATGTGGCATTTGCATGTTCATGTAACACTTCTTGAAATGCAGAAATTGTGAGACAATCTTGCGTAGCGTGTAAATAGGTGTGACAAATCCCACATATGGTCTCAATAGCTTCATTGGACTTTGGAACTCCACTTTTACTAAGTTTCATGGCCTCGATCTTCCTTGTGAGGTTGGCTATCCTTGCATTCACGTCGTCTTCCTCCTTGAGGATATAGATCCCTCCTTTATCTTTCTCTTGAGTAGGCTTGGGTTTGTTGGGTTTATCTGTGGTATCCCAAGATTGGGCATTTTTAGCCAACATGTCCAAATAACTCCAAGCCTCATCTGGATTTTTGCTCATAAACTCGCCATTGCACATCATCTCCACAAATTGACGCATATTGGAACTTAATCCATCATTGAAAAAGTTTACAATTCGCCAACTCTCATAGCCATGATATGGGCAAGCAAGTAGGAGGTCCTTCAATCTCTCTCCAACATTGGAAGAAGGATTCATCCTCTTTAGCCGAAAAATTCATTATGGCTCTTCGAAGGGTGTTCGTTTTATGAGCCGGGAAGAACTTTTTCAAGAATTCCCGAGTCATCTCATTCCATGACCCAATCGAATGTGGTCTAAGAGAGTGAAGCCAATTTTTGGCTCTTTCTTTCAATGAAAAGGGAAAGAGTTTAAGCTTAATGGTATCTTCAGAAACATTGGTGTATTGCAAGGTAGCCACCACTTCTTCGAATTCTTTTAAGTGCAGATATGGGCCGTCAGAGTCTAGCCCATGGAACTTTGGTATAAGTTGAATTACACCCGGCTTTATGTCAATGTTTCCCCCGTTTGGTGGTAGAACCATGCAAGAGGGTGTAATTGCATGGGCTGGTTGTAGGTAATCCCGCAGTGATCTCATTGGAGGAACGTTATGTACCTCATTCTCTCTTACTCCCTCTTGATTTGCATTTGTAGTTGGAGTAGGGGGGGGGGGGGGGGGGGGGGATTCCTTAAAGGTGTTTGATCCATACTCCCCAAATTTTCACAATGTTCTTGGTAGTTTCGGACTTGTCTATGGACTGACAATGGTCTAACTAAACCACTTTCTAATTGGAGACGATTGGAGTGGTTACGTTCCCAACGGGACATAAACCACTCAACAAAAACTAAACTATTCCTAAATCCTAGAAATCTGAAATTAATCTAGAAATTGAAAAATCTGCAGAAAGCTAAGTTAGAAGGATATTACCCGATATGCTTGAATTAGAGAAGAAATCCTACAAAACAAACAATTTTGATTAGTTCTAAGGAATCAGAAAAACCCTATCTAATTCTACTTCTACAGCTACTAAAACAATTTGAAAACCGTTATGTAAATTCCCCGGCAGCGGCGCCAAAAACTTGTTCGCTCAACTGCGATGTAGTAATAAAACTCTGTAAAACCGAGGTCGATCCACAGGGAATTGGAAAATAGGTTCCAAACGATTACAGCAACTCAATTTTGCAAGAAATAGGAAATTCAATTGAAGCAATTATACTAAAACAGTAACTTTAATGAAAACAATAGTTTAAAGGCACGAAGGCATTCAAGGATCCACTTGTAGCAATCCCATGTCAATCCATTCAATCCAAGCAAGATTCACAACTAGATTTGAAGTCCTATCTCTCATCTAGTTGGAAAATAAAGCATTAAACACATTCAATCCCATTCAAGTTGAACTTCCAAGTTCTAGTCCCATTCAATCAATGTAGAATTCAAAATCATAGCCTTCAGAGTAACAACCATGCCTATGGACTATGGCCTGCTCAAGGATTACTATAATTCGAATATAAACAAGCACCATATGATAATCTCAGAGAATTGCAAGGAATCCATGTTCGGAGCACATGAACTCTCATAAAACATCTCAAATTATCAACTTGAAGAACTAACATAGATAAAAACCCAAACTTAAATTGAAAGTACTTGAATTAACTGAATCAAATCATGAAATTAGCTACAAGCTTCACCTCTCAGCCTTAGCTGAGAGATTCTAGCCGAGCATTGTCATACTACAATTAGAACTCAAATAAGAAAACATAAAAACTAGAAAAACCGGAGTTTGGAGGGTTGCAGACGCTCCACGACGACTTCCGTCCTCTCCCACGACGTCTTCCGTCCTCCCCCACGACGTCCCTTGGCTTCTATGATATCATAGGAAGAGCCCCTATGTGTCCTTTTATAGTGGGGAAGCTCTGTTGCGTAAGAATCTTTCAGAACTTGCGTAAGGTTACGCACTGTGCAGAGAAAATCGGAGCCAGACTTGGAAATTTCTAATCTGGGCGCATTGTCGATTGATCGCTCAAACCGGGCGATCAATCGCTAGTTCAAATAACTGTATAAACTGCATCTTTCGGATCTGGCGATTAATCGACTGGCTGAGAGATCAATCGGTCACTTCTGGCGATCAATCGATCAGCGTCCAGCGATCAATCGGAGGGTACAAAAAGTGTCCACAGAGTTTTTTTCCAAATTTCTTAAAAATCTGCATTCTGGCGATTGATCTATGGGATGGGCGATCAATCGCTCAGGCTGGGCGATCAATCGCAATTCTTCACTTCTCTCCAGCAACAATTCTGTCAAATTTCTGCTGTGAGCGATCAATCGCTCAAGTTTGTCAACCAATCGCTCAAGCTGAGCGATCAATCGACGGATCAATCTCTGGATCAATCTTCAGAAACTGCAACTTTCTGTATTTTGCTTTTATGGCCCTACAGCTCTGCACTTCAGTTTTTCTGGCCCTGCCAGGTCTTTTAACATGATTTCTTCTGTGTTTTTTCTTCTTCTCTTTCTTCTTCTCTCTTTGGTCCTCCTTCAACCTTCATCCAATTGTTCTAAATGGATCTTTTTAGTCTCCAATTGGTTGAATTCCGCTCTCATTCCTGAAATCATAAATCATGCATTAGATGGGCCTTTTAAACATGAAAACCATGCATATAATGCGATGTAGTGGGCAATGCAATGTATAAATTGGAGGTTCAACAATAAATCAAATATATTCAGCTCGAGAGTCATATTTCCAAAGGACATTTGTACAAGCTCGTTTCTACAATTGATAATTGCATTGGAAGTAGCTAGAAAAGGGTGGCCAAGTATGACGAGAATTTGAGCACGGATACTTATCACGGGATGTGTATCTAAGATAATAAAGTCTACTGGGTAATAGAATTTATCAACTTGGACTAAAACATCCTCAATCACTTCTCTCGGTATACGAATAGATCTATCAGCAAGTTGTAGTGTGGCATTGGAAGTAGCTAGAAAAGGGTGGCCAAGTATGACGAGAATTTGAGCACGGATACTTATCACGGGATGTGTATCTAAGATAATAAAGTCTACTGGGTAATAGAATTTATCAACTTGGACTAAAACATCCTCAATCACTTCTCTCGGTATACGAATAGATCTATCAGCAAGTTGTAGTGTGGTTTTGGTGGGTTTCAATTCACCTAACCCAATTTTTTCATAAACTGAGTACGGAATGAGGTTAACACTTGCCCCTAAATCGAGTAAGGCTTGTTTAATCCGGTAGTCTCCTATGATGCATGAGATGGTTGGACTACTTGGATCCTTGTATTTTTGGGGCACCTCTTGTTTGATAATGGCACTCAAATTCTCAGTTAGAAGTACTTTGTTGTGAACATTGTGTTTCCTTTTGACTGTGCACAATTCCTTTAGAAATTTGGCATAAGATGGTATTCGCTTTATGGCATCCAACAATGGAATGTTGATCTTCACCTGCTTAAAAACCTCTAAAATTTCCAGGTTTTTGTCTAAAGGTTTAGGTGATATCAACCTTTGGGGAAACAGGGCAACCGGCTTGTATTGCCTTTCCGGTTCTTTCTCTTATGGAGTGTTGTTTGAGCTATCATCCCCTTTGGAATTTTTCGGATCCTTTAGGCTTTCGGTCCTTCACCGGATTAGATTTATCAATTATTTTCCCACTTCTCAAAGTGGTGATAGCTTAAACATGCTCCATATGTTGGGAAGATGAGCTTGCATCTTGTATCTCAAATTGGGTTCTTAGGTTAGGAAGAGGTTGGGCAGGAAGTGTGCCTTTCTCCCTAACACTGAGGTGAGATTCAACTCTAGCCATTGAAATTTTCAAGTCATTGATGGCTTGAGTTGAACTTTGATTAAATTTCAATTGCTCTTGCATGAACCCATCTCTTTTCAAAGAATTAGTCTTGTTATATTCAGCTTGAACCGATACGAATGCACCCAACATCTCCTCTAGCATAGCTTTTGGTGTAATGACTAGGGATGGACCTAGTCAAGGTTGAGCTTGAGGGATATTATTTGCATTCGCAGTGGGTCCATTCCTCCAACTGAAGTTGGGATGGTTCTTCCAACTAGAATTAAACGTGTTTGAGTTTGGAGCACCAAATTTTCATTGATAACTGTTTATGGCATTTGATTGTTCTTGTAAGATGTCTTGAACTGCTAAAATTGTGGGACAATCTTGTGTTGTATGTTGATTTCTGACACAAATTCCACAAACAGTTTCAACGTCCTTAGAGTTGATCGTCTCTCCTTTCTTTAATTCCATGGCCTCGACTTTTCTTGTGAGGCTAGCCACACGTGCACTTATGTTATCCTCTTCTGATAGGACATAAATTCCTCATTTTTCCTTTTGTTGGCTAGTCTTGGAATTTGTTGGTTTAGATGTATCCTAAGACTGTGCATTCTCAGCCAATTCCTCCAAATAGTCCCATGCTTCCTTGGCTTGCTTATTCATGAATTCCCCATTGCACATCATCTCTACGAATTGGTGCATGGGTGAAGTCAGTCCTTTATAGGAAAAGCTTATAACCCGCCAAATTTCATAGCCATGATGTGGGCATGCATTTAATAAGTCCTTAAACCTCTCCCAACATTGGAAGGTCTCATCCTCCTTTTGGGCAAAATTCATGATAAGGCGCGCCTCAACATGTTCGTTTGTGGATAGGGAAGAACTTTTTAATGAACTCCCTATGTATATTAGTCCATGCACCAATTGATCTTGGCCTTAATGCATGAAGCCAACCTTTAGCTTTATCTTTAAGAGTAAAAGGAAATAATTTAATCCTCACCACATCATCAGTTACATTTGCAAAGTGCATGGTAGTTATTACCTCATCAAATTCCTTAAGGTGTTGATAGGCACTTTCACTGTCTAATCAATGGAATTTCGGGAGGAGTTGGATTACTCCTGGTTTCAAATCTATGTTCCCTATATTTTGTGGAAAAACTATGTATGAGGGAGTGCTCGCTCTTGCTGGTTGCAAGTAATCACGTAATGTTCTTGGTCGGGGAACATTCTCAACCACATTCTCTCCCGTTTCGGTTTGGTTTTGGTCCAGATTTTGATTGGCCATAGGATTGGGTTGATTTGCATCCATTCGTTCAGACAAAATTGGAGAATTTAGATGTCTCCTAGCACGTGGTTCTCTGTCAATTCCTTCTACTATTCCCCCTTCACTAATGAGTCGGTTATTGGAATCCCGAGCCCAATGTGGCATGCAAATCCTAAAAGAATGAAACAAAAAGGAATTCTTCCTTCCTTCCTTTACTTCTCTTTAAGATCGAAGCACAAGGTTTCTTGCAATGGCTGAGCCAGAAGCAAGAATAGAGATCGATTTCTCCTGGTCAATAGGGGTTCAGAGAACTCCTCACCCACTCTTTGAATCTTTTGAGAAAAGTGCAGAAAAAGAAGAAAGAGGAATAGAGTTGAGAAGAGAAATTTTTGAGCACAAGGTGATCCAAGACGGCAGAGCCGGCCAATAGGAATCAAGGCAGCACAAGGCCAACCTATCAGAGATCCAAAAAGGAATCTCCACCCACTCTACAAGAGATGAATATGATAGGAAAGAATAGGAGAAGAAGAAGAATAAGGTAACCTGATTTGAGACTTTATGATTCCCAACTTCTTCTTCAACTTCTTAGAAATCCCTGCAAAAGGAAAAAATCAAAATAAAACAAACTAAGGTAGTACTAGAATCCTAAAAATCCTAAATAGATACTATTTTCAGAAATTTTGTGAAAAACCGTCAAAATCCCCGACAACGGCGCCAAAAACTTGTTCGCTTCCCCAAGTGCAGGGTTGCGATGTAGTAATAATCTCGGTAAGACCGAGGTCCATCCACAGGGACTTATATAGGAATTCGCAAAACACTTCTAATAGTTTTCACTGAAGAACTAACTAAACAGAATTTAGTAATCTGATGTAGAGATATTTTGAACTAACTGAAGGTTATCAATTAATAAAAAGGCACTAGGGGTTTAAGGATCTACTTGTAGCAATCCTTGATGCTCAATTCGCTGTGGTTTCTCACTTTCTCAACTAGAATCAAAATTAAGTTCTATCTAGTCGGATGATAGAGCGGTTAAAACGATCAACCTGACATATGTATGATCCATGTATATGATTCACTCAATCCAAGTTAGGACGAGCATACTCAATTGCATAGGTCAGTCCCAATTCTAATAGGTTAAGATCATAATCATAACCATCATTAAATCCTGTCACAAGACAAAACTAGATCATGATTTGAACTTGATTCAAATCACATACACAGGCTCACATACTTCAGAATTCCCAGAAAAGTAGACTTTTGGTATGAAGCTTGTTAGTGCACTTTTCTGTGGCATACTAGTGCACCTTGTTTGTCAATCACTTACGTCGGTGAGTCTAGTGTCGGTTGAGCCTAATGAAGACGAAAACCGAAGACTCAAGTGGCCCAGCTGCATCAAGGAAGAAGAATCAGGTAAAAGTGATGCCTTGGTGCCTTAACCTTGACCAAAACCCAACCCTTAACCTCTTTGATGACCTTGACCATATTAGGGAACCTTTAGTCATCATAGATTGGCCCTAGGTGTCCCAAAAGTGCACCCAAAACTTGGCCAATGCATGAGGGTTGAGAAATGCATGGGTCAGCAATTAGACTGGCTGAACCCAGGCCTGTCCGACCAGTCGGGACCGATTGGGACCGGTCGGCTGGACCAGGCCAACAGCACCTTGCTGTGTTGTACAGGCCATAGGGCCGACCGGTCGTGACCGGTCGGCTGGGCTGGTCCGACCGGTCGCGACCTGTCGGACAGACCCCCACTCAGACAGTTAGTTCACTGTCTTGCTTGGCTCTTTGGCCGACCGGTCGGGATAGGTCGGCAGAGCCGTTTTTTGCCCGTTTTCTGACCATTGGAGCTCATTTTCTATATATATGGAGCTCGGTTTTTGGGCATACTGGAGATGGTTTTGAGAGCCTATTCCCCACACCTTTTGTACATCATATGAGGCCTCAAAGAGGAGGGTTTCAAGTCATATCCCTTGTGTTTTAAACACAAGTGTGGGCATTCAATTGCAATCTAGAGATGACTTGATTCCTCTCTCAAATCTAGAGGTGAGACACTATTCCATATAGGCATATCCCTTGTCCAAGACCTCTAGAAGACCCTCTAGGTGAATCTCCTAGTTAGATCAAGCCACATATCACATGTAGGATATTCAACCATCCTCCTATCACCTTGGGCATCTCAAAGGCATCACATGCAAGGTGTTTGATCGAGTGTAGCTGAGGCATTGGCGACGCAACGGCGACACGATCGTGGGAGCAAGGGAAGCTGATTGAAGCACAGGAGAGTGGAGATCAAGCAACCCGAATCGGCACTAAACAAGGGGCTCATCCGACAAGTAAGGTTGTCCTTTTTGAGAGTCCATTTAGAGTTTGTTTGTCAAACTCGATCTAGGGACGTTAGCCGTTCCTTGGCCTGTTTGCCGGGCCTAAACTAAGTCTCCAAGGGGGAGCCTCCGTCACGGGAGTGAACGTGAGTCGGGTTGAGAGTTAGCCTATGTCCAAAACTCCGTTTAGGTTGAGAGTTAGCCCTTAGTCCAAAACTCTGGTGACGGTTGAGAGGTGAACCGGTAAAACCTCCGTGTAAAGGTTGAGAGGTGAACCTCATTTAAAAACCTCCGATAGTGAATGCCGGTGTGCTCAAAGGAGTTGAATACTTGAACCGGGAGTGGAGTAGACCCAAAGTCGAACCACTATACATGCTTGTGTTTGTGATTGAATTGAGCACATTAATGTCTTAGCATTGTTAGTTTAATTGTCTAATTATGAATGCTTGATAGGAATGTATGCTAGGCAATAATTAGACGCATCCACACACAAGATGTACTTTCACTAGTTGTGTAGACTTGAGCTCATTGATCCACTCTCATAAGTCTACATAGGTTGCATAAGTTAGGAGCTTGATTAGTTAAATCTTTTGATTACCTATGCATGCTTTAGACTAGGTTGTTTATTTCTTTATCATATGCTAGTCTTGTGATTGGTCCCACTTAGGCTTGGAAGCCGAAGTGTTTTTGCTTACTTTGTTTGATTTGTTGAATTATATAAGTAGGCGAAAGAATTTCATAAAAGGTCCTAATCACCCCCTCCTATAGGTTTAGCCATAATTCTAGTTGCTCTTTAAGCTTCCCACTGTATGCATAGGGTGTCGTGTTAGATTACCCGACGCAATTTCAATTGGTATCAGAGAGGGTTGCTCTTCAAGGACGTAACCGTCTAGAGTAAGATCCGGTACCGGAGCACTTGCATCATGTCTAACCAAAAAGGAGAATCTATGTTGCCTCATGTTGAACTATAAGTAAAATGATTAGTTGAGGTCAACCATAACTACGGTAGGAACTATTGTCATATCCCCTACCGAACATTGCTCTCCAACTTGGAATGAACCTAAGGGAGAAAATCTAGGATAGATGAATTCCCTCTCAACAAGCATGTTGGGTACTATTTATCATACCCAAGGGGGTTATGATCTAGGTTAGGTGACCTTAGGAGACCATATTGAGCTCAAATGAATATCTGAGGATCAAGCCTCATTTTGAGCAAATTGATGAACTTGAGGAATTTAGCCTCTTTGGATCTATAGGAAAATCTGAGGATTTCAGCCTCATGTTTGTACTTATGGTCAAATCAGAGGATCCAACCTCACTAGCCCAAATTCGATAGTTTAGCCTTGCTTACATTTGTATATTTGCTTGCTAGACTATCATCCGGCTTAGATTAGCTAATCATCTTGAGTTTTATGCTTCATTGAATGCTAATCTTTGCTTAGTATTGGTCTTGATATACCAATAGGGGAGGTTGGTTGATTGGGCTATAAGCCCTTTGTGCTTTTATTGCAAATGTATATCTTTGACCAATTATGCATGATTAACTATGCTTAGATAGTTACATTTTCTTGTTAATCATGTTCCTTAGCATGCTCAATGTATTTATGATTCATGCACCCTATACTCTCTTTGTTAGCATGTGCTTATAGTTATAATTGCGACATTCTATCTACTCTTACCTTAGCCTTGTTGATATATCATTAAGGGGGAGAGAATAGTTTGTCAATTGCTAACAAAAAGGGGGAGAAAGATCAAGTCCCACCAAAACTAGTTTGCTATGTTTTGTGATGCAGGATTGACAGGTTATGGGGGAGCAATCTGAAGAGGAGCAGCTTAGATTAGGCATGTCAAGAGTCCTGTATTTAATGCTTTATCATTGTAATATCTTGATCATGTAATTTGTTTTGGTAGGTTAGGTTTTTGTAAGTAATGACAAAGGGGGAGATTGTTAGTGCACTTTTCTGTGGCATACTAGTGCACCTTGTTTGTCAATCACTTACGTCAGTGAGTCTAGTGTCGGTTGAGCCTAATGAAGACGAAGACCGAAGACTCAAGTGGCCCAGCTGCATCAAGGAAGAAGAATCAGGTAAAAGTGATGCCTTGGTGCCTTAACCTTGACCAAAACCCAACCCTTAACCTCTTTGATGACCTTGACCAGATTAGGGAACCTTTAGTCATCATAAATTGGCCCTAGGTGTCCCAAACGTGCACCCAAAACTTGGGCAGTGCATGAGGGTTGAGAAATTCATGGGTCAAGCAATTAGACTGGCTGAACCCAGGCCTGTCCGACCGGTCGGGACCGATTGGGACCGGTCGGCTGGACTAGTCCGACCGGTCAAGATCAGTCGGCCAGGCTGCCAGACCAACAGCACCTTGCTGTGTTGTACAGGCCATAGGGCCGACCGGTCGGACAGACCCCCACTTAGACAGTTAGTTCACTGTCTTGCTTGGCTCTTTGGCCGACCGGTCGGGACAGGTCAGCCAGAGCCGTTTTTGCCCGTTTTCTGACCGTTGGAGCTCATTTTCTATATATATGGAGCTCGGTTTTTGGGCATACTGGAGATGGTTTTGAGAGCCTATTCCCCACACCTTTTGTACATCATATAAGGCCTCAAAGAGGAGGGTTTCAAGTCATATCCCTTGTGTTTTTAAACACAAGTGTGGGCATTCAATTGCAATCTAGAGATGACTTGATTCCTCTCTCAAATCTAGAGGTGAGACACTATTCCATATAGGCAATATCCCTTGTCCAAGACATCTAGAAGACCCTCTAGGTGAATCTCCTAGTTAGATCAAGCCACATATACATGTAGGAGATTCAACCATCCTCCTATCACCTTGGGCATCTCAAAGGCCATCACATGCAAGGTGCTTGATCGAGTGTAGCTGAGGCATTGGCGACGCAACGGCGACAACGATCGTGGGAGCAAGGGAAGCTGATTGAAGCATGGGAGAGCGGAGATCAAGTAACCCGAACCGGCACTAAACAAGGGGCTCATCCGACAAGTAAGGTTTGTCCTTTTTAAGAGTCCATTTAGAGTTTGTTTGTCAAACTCGATCTAGGGACGTTAGCAGTTCCTTGGCCCCTTTGTCGGGCCTAAACTAAGTCTCCAAGGGGGAGCCTCCGCACGGGAGTGAACGTGAGTCGGGTTGAGAGTTAGCCTATGTCCAAAAACTCCGTTTGGGTTGAGAGTTAGCCCTTAGTCCAAAACTCTGGTTACGGTTGAGAGGTGAACCGGTAAAAACCTCCGTGTAAAGGTTGAGAGGTTGAACCTCATTTAAAAAACCTCCGATAGTGAATGCCGGTGTGCTCAAAGGAGTTGAGTTACTTGAACCGGGAGTGGAGTAGACCCAAAGTCAAACCACTATACATGCTTGTGTTTTGTGATTGAATTGAGTACATTAATATCTTAGCATTGTTAGTTTAATTGTCTAATTATGAATGCTTGATAGGAATGTATGCTAGGCACTAATTAGACACATCCACACACAAGATGTACTTTCACTAGTTGTGTAGACTTGAGCTCATTGATCCACTCTCATAAGTCTACATAGGTTGCATAGGTTAGGAGCTTGATTAGTTAAATCTTTTGATTACCTATGCATGCTTTAGACTAGGTTGTTTATTACTTTATCATATGCTAGTCTTGTGATTGGACCCACTTAGTCTTGGAAGCCGAAGTGTTCTTGCTTTCTTTGTTTGATTTGTTGAATTATATAAGTAGGCGAAAAGAATTTCAAAAAAGGTCCTAATCACTCCCTCCTATAGGTTTAGCCATAATTCTAGTTGCTCTTTAAGCTTCCCACTGTATGCATAGGGTGTCGTGTTAGATTACCGACGCAATTTCAAAGCTCCCACATGAAGATCATAGATCTAGAGCGTATTCCAATTCCTCAGATCATACAAGTCTAGACTAGCTCACAACAATTAAGAACTCAGCAATTCTTCCAAACATCCATGAGTCATCATAAGATTAAGAAAAACTACTTAGTACTTGAAT